>JAKTXQ010000012.1:53494-71192 GCA_030582995.1 Candida maltosa
AGAACTTTAATGGACAATTATTGATTGGGAATCACTTGATAACTGGTGTGATGTGTATTGCGCATACTAGACCACAAACAATTACAATTCAGAGTTCGCATATGAAGAACCAATCACACGTTAAACTATTCAGATTACTAAAGTGACAAGAATGATTTATAAAGTAACTGGAGTACCGTTGTGATTCGAAACAAGACTGGATCATTGTATTCCGACACGTGCCATACATCACCTCGACATTGGTGACACACCAGGAAACGCGCAATATCAATTATATCTCAGAATCAGTTTCCCTTCATTCTTTGGGGTCAGTTATTCATTGACATTCAACTCATCGGGAAAACATTGATTTGTATTTTCTTACAAACCTGAAAACGTTTCGAAACGAAAACGAAGCTGGTACTGCATGGAACCTTTGATTACATCATCAGCATCCAAACACCAATACTAATTTAAAAATAGAACTATCGCCTGAAAAAAAAAAAAAAGAAATCTGTTTTTGTTTAATCCATTTGTAAACAAATCAAGTTTACCTAAAGGGTAAAAATAACAAAGCACCTCCTCCACCCTTGATTAATTTAAATTTCATCCTCGAATCAAACTGCAAAACAGCAACAACAACAAAAAAGACACCCGGGAAAGGAAAAATTTTTTTTTTCAGCAATATAAATACAAATAAATTTCCTGTTTCAAGTTTACTTAGAAAGAAAAAAAACCTATAGAAATTTTTACACCTTGTTCCTTCTCCCAATTTCATATTAGAAATTCGAACTCACACATATATACCGAGCATGACTGTCAACTCTCAACAACCAACCATAGATGCTTTTAAACAAGCAAAACAAGATCAGTTATTCAAATATTATGATACTTTAACCATAGATCAACAACAACAGTTTATTGACCAATTATCCAAAATTGAAGACCCTTCCAAATTGATCTCAACCGTTGAACAAGCCATCCAATTTTCTTCAAATAATTCAGCTTCAAGAAACTTTACCCAGTTACCAAATGAATCAACCGCGTCAACTTTGGATTTATCTAAAGATATTTTGGATGCATGGAAAGATTTAGGTTTAAAAGCTATTGCAAATGGCGAAGTTGCCGTTTTATTGATGGCCGGAGGTCAAGGTACTAGATTAGGTTCAAGTGCACCAAAAGGATGTTTCAACATCGATTTACCTTCCCAAAAATCATTATTCCAAATCCAAGCTGAAAAAATCTTGAAAATCGAAAATTTGGCTCAACAAAAGTATGGTTTGGATGTTAAACCAAAAGTTAACTGGTACATTATGACCAGTGGTCCTACTAGAAACCCAACTGAAACTTTTTTCAAAGAACATGATTATTTCGGATTAAGTGCAGACCAAGTCATTTTTTTCAACCAAGGTACTTTACCATGTTTCAACTTGGAAGGTAATAAAATCTTGTTGGAATCTCAACATTCCATCTGCGAATCGCCAGATGGTAATGGTGGGTTATATAAAGCTTTGAAAGATAATGGTATTCTCGAGGACTTGAATAGCAAAAAAATCAAACATATTCACATGTACTGTGTTGATAACTGTTTGGTTAAAGTGGCTGATCCAATTTTCATTGGTTTTGCTATCGATAAAGATTTTGACTTGGCTACTAAAGTGGTTAGAAAAAGAGATGCTAGTGAAAGTGTTGGGTTAATTGTCTTGGATAAAGATGCCCAAAAACCATGTGTCATTGAATATAGTGAAATTTCTTCAGAATTAGCCAACAAAAAGGACCCAGAAGATGATTCCAAGTTATTTTTAAGAGCCGCAAATATTGTGAATCACTATTATTCAGTTGAGTTTTTGAACAAAATGATTCCTAAATGGATTTCTTCTCAAGAATTTTTACCATTCCATATTGCCAAGAAGAAAATTCCTAGTTTGAATTTGGAAACCAACGAATTCTACAAACCTACCGAACCAAACGGTATCAAATTAGAACAGTTTATTTTTGATGTCTTCCCAAGTGTTGAATTGAACAAATTTGGATGTTTGGAAGTTGATCGTGCTGAAGAATTTTCTCCATTGAAGAATGCCGATGGAGCTAAGAATGATACTCCAACTACTTGTAGAAACCATTACCTTGAAAGAAGTACCAGATGGGTCAATGCCAACAATGGTCAAGTTGTTGATAATGGTTTAGTTGAAGTTGATAGTAAATCAAGTTATGGTGGTGAAGGTTTAGAATTTGTCGCAGGTAAACAATACAAAAACGGCGATATCATTTAGATACTAACGAAACACGCATACAAACAAAAAAATGGATAACACGCATATAGAGTAATACGAGGATACATAAAATAAAAAAGAACAGGAAATTATTTGGTTTTTTACCGATGTTGGGACAGTACTCGTTTCTCAATCAACTGTTCGATTCTGAAACTTTCATAGATATTCTTCACAGTTGTATCTTTAAACTCTTGTAAATGGGATTCAAATATAACTGTTCTCAACAACTTGACATCACAAAGATGTTCATTTTCCACATCGATTTCTCCCCATCGAGTACTTCTAAGTAACCCAGAATCATTGAAACGATTAGCACCTATTATGGCAAATGGTATTGATTTGTTCAATTCGGAGTAAAATCTGTACTCTTCCGATGACACAGTGGTAAACTCATTGCTTTCTTCATCATCAACAACCACATTACCCAAAAAATCAAAGATTTTAATCCGATGTTTCATAATGTCATTCAAGACACTTTTTCTAACCTCGTCTAATTCATCATCGGTTAAACTATCACGATACGCAATCACCGGTAACAAGTTCACTCGGTGACATATTTTTGACATCATTTCAATATCGAATTTGGAAAGAGTCTTGCTAGGATAGAGGAAATACAATGCAAGGTGAATCCGACCATCATGGACATTTGCGGTTCTGGCGATTTTCATTTCTTCATTCGACATTGATCTAAGTTGATTTTCAATGAATGATAATAATAAATTCCCATGAGAGTCATCGTAACAATTGAATCCAAAATTATTTGTTACCGATACTCGTAATGTGATAGGAACCGATGATCCAGGGAAATATTCTTAGCGTAATGTTAGTAATCCAATTGAACATCCTTTTGAAACTGATTATATATATACGTACCAATACTATTAGTTTTGATAGAGAAATCTGAATAGTCCAAAGTGTCAGAACTTTCATTGGTATTTGACTTGTAGATACAGTTCAGATTTGCTTCATTAGTTCCCACTTGATAGTACTGTTTTTGAATTAAGGTGTTGATAAATGTTTTCTTCCCCAAATCGTTGACACCAACAACTAATAGATTGAAATTGACACCTTTGATCAATTTCTGTTTCTGTCTGATGTTTTCTGCTGATAAAACCATGATTGAGGTTGGTTGACAGAAGGAAATTAGTTTTTTTTGCAACAGAATTTGACTGTTCAAGTTATACTTTTATTATATGCAGGTACACATAAAAATTGAATCAATGAAAGTTATATTAGCCATGTTAGAATCGAAGAAGTGTATAGTTTAGTTGATCGTGTATGAGTTGTATATTTGGTCGGTTTGGCTTTTCATTTTATTCAAAATTTGTAACAATTTTCGTACAAAAAAAGTTATAAATGGCAAAAATCCGATCAATTATCTTCGAATGTTACTAACCAATCTTTCAAAAGGTACTCATTGCTCTTGATTTGCTTGTCCAGTTACATCAAATCACATGGCTTCTTTTGCAGCTATCAAAATCAACTTCAAAGTGGAAAATTTTTATTGAGCATTTATTTTTTATCCTATTTTACATAAACCGAAAAAACTCATCGAAATCTGGAACAACATGAAAAAAAAGAAGAAAAAAAAAATTAAGAATCACTAGACTTGCAGAACAACAATAACCCCATATATATATAAAATGGCATTTCCTCGAATAAAAAGTCTACGTACTTTTAAAATCAGGAACAGTATCACCATCACCAGAAACCTTCAACAATCCACATTCCACCATCAAGAAACCAAACTGGATCCATTTGTCTTACCTGAATTAAAAGATGAGCATGACTTACGATACGATACTTCCAAACGAGTATATTTAAAACCTAATCAGATATATAACAGAACGAAAAATAAGAAGAAAACAAGGAAAAATGTTTCTACGCACAATAATTCGTCACCAATTATTGATCGGTCATTCTTAAGAGGTTTGCGAGAATTGTCACCAGAAGCGACTGAGAAAGCCAATGATATCGTGAGATCCATCGATAGTTACCAACCAGTTGACACTAGTATCGGGAAAAAAAGATTCGACAGAATAGTTACCAATATGAGTAAAGCATTCACAAAAGATCAACTTTATTCCTACTACGATACTTATAAGGAAAATAACCCGGAGCTGGAAGTGTGCATCTCAAGAGGTTTAACCAAGAGTGAGTTGTTGGAATCTATTCTATTGAATGTATGGAAAATCAATAAATCAGAACTGTTGGTCTTGAACGATATTCTAGAAACTCGTCATTTGGAACTTAAAAAACATGAAGCGTTTTTCCTTGACCCCAAAAGATCCCATTTGTATGAAGAAATGACTTCTATGAAAGTTAATGCGAGATTACTAAGTAACAGAATGCTGATTAGTGGAACGGAATCAAATTTGAATTTCATTGAGGCGGAAATCAGGAAATTCTTAGATAGTATACAAAGTCAACTGTTTGATATGACATTGCTCAAGTTAAACAATCACACAAAGACTCAGGTGGAAGAATTGGCCAAAGTATATTTTGACAAAATGGAAGAATCCAATTATACAATTTACGGGAAAACTCAAGCCGATATTAATTTGGCCAAAAGATTATTACTGTGGTCATACGAATCCAACCCTCACGTCAAATATGAGGTGTTCCGTCCAAGACGACTCATGAACTATAGTTATGTTCCTTTTAAAATGGATGAAATATTACCTTGGCACTATAGAAAGTCGAATTATTTCAGTATCGTGAAGGAAGATTACAAACCAGTTAATGAATTAATATTTGACAAATTTGATAAAATCAGTGATTTCTTCATCAATAGCAAAGTCCTTGAAAGATTACCTGACGCAAGATTTGATATGGGAGTCAGAAAATACAAGGATATAATGGAGAGAGTATTATCGATGGATGACCTTCATCATAATAATAAATTCATTCCTGACGATGATTTCAAACTTTCGGAAGAAACTAAATTCGCCGATTTGGTTGTTGAGCCAGTTAAATCACAATCAGAAGTATCTGTCAGTGAAACATCTCCAAAGGAATCCGCCGATGAAATATTACCAGATTTGGATAAAATTAAAAATATCGAAGAAGGGTTTGAAGGTTTGGATAAATTCCGTACCGAATTGGGATTATTTTCTGAACAAGAGGTGGATGCAAATGAATTCCCAAGTATTGCCAAATTAGTGGAAGATTTCGAAGCTGCTGATTCTAAAACTAACGATCTTGAAAGTTTCAGAAAAGAATTGAATAACTTCACGACCAAGGATGAAGAAGAGCCTGAAATGAATGTTTTGGACGAGTTGTTAGATTTTGAAACTAAAACGAATGATCAAACAAAATGGAGAAAACGGGTTGATATTTCAGAATATCTTAGTTACACCCAAATTTTGGAGATGTATAAACAAGTTAGTGATGTGAGCTACGTGGACAAATTGAAAGGAGTAGGTAAAGATTCCATTTTGAGTTCCGCATACACGCTTCAGTTTGGATCATTGGTCTTGAAAAGCAATAGACCAAGCAAAGGTTTATTCCCTATTGCACCAAAAGTGTCAGCAAAGAGTGACTTCAAATTTATCAGTTTAGCTCCATTTGTGAACGATTTAACCACTTCGTTACCATTGGTTGCTACCAACACCGACAAACCATACACTTCAAGTATTCAAATCAGATTGGTTCCATCAATGTACCAAACCGATGAAAATGGTCAAACAGTATTATCAGATCAAACAGCAGATTACCCACCTGTGGAAATCCAATGTGAAGTAAACAGTAGAGGTACCTTGGCCTTGGATACTTTGCAAGTGCTTTCATTGGAAGCGCAACACAATGTGGCGGTGAATTTACCAAATTTGGTTTCAGATATGGAAGTATCTCGATTGGTATTGGGTAATTTGTTCCCACAGCAAGCAGAAAGCATGGAAGAGAAGTTTTCCCATCAGCCTGATTTGGAGAAGTTCTTGGAAAAATCGAAATTAAACTTCTCTGGTTCCAATAACGTTGAAGTCCACCCATCGCTCACGTTGAAATTCAAAGACACCGAGGTGAAATATGATTATTTGCATATTTCGTATAAGACGGATTTCATATTTGAATATAATGAACGTGAGGTTGTATATAGTATCATTGAAGGCGGAGATTTGGGTGGAAGAAGATGTGAAATAATGATTGGTGCTGGAGAATTGTCGTTTAACGAATTCAGGGACTTGGTAGTTGATGCCGTAGAGTTAATCAACAAAGTCTAATCAATAAATAAAATAAATAGCATTTCTTTTTTTTTTCTTCTTCTTAGAATAGTATTCTTTATACATGTATATAAACGATATATATATATTAAATTAAAATGAATTTCTGGTGTTACATATGCTTTACTTTTTTTCTTCCAAAGATTTGATATGCTTTTCTAAATTGGTAATTGAGTTTTGCAAAGCAATGATATCGGCGACCACAACGGTATTGGCCAATTTGTATTGATCTAACAAGTAGTAATATGACACAGCACCGGTGGTGGTGACACCCAATAAAAATCCAATGAAACCACCTCTGAAAGCACCAACTTTTTTAGGAGATGCAGTTGTACCTGTGGAGTATGAGCGAATGGTGGATCTAGCTAATTGGCGGGATACTGGAAACATTGTTTGAATAGGTATTTTAAAAGATTGGGTTGATTGTTATTTTTCCAAAATTTTCTTTTTTTTTATTTTATTTTTTTTTGCTTACAATTTTTTTTCTTCCTTTTTGATTTCTCGCACTTTCTTTTCTTTCTATTTGTTCCCCGGAAACTATTGATTATCAGAATTGATTGAATGAAGTTTGCACGTGATATATAATGAATCTTGTTTTACATACTTGGATATCAAGTCATTGCATTTATTGATAGAGTACCAGTGTTCTCTATGGTACGATTACGCGTGAGATTCTCCGTATAGTTCTGAGTTACGGTTCCGGGTTATTAATTATTTCCGATATACATTTCCCACTACTACTATTATACAAACATTCATTTCATCCAACCCAAATCTTACTTAGTTTGTTGAAAAACTGTATTTCTTCATCAGTATAAGTCACCAATCGTCCTTGCAAACTATTTTCCTCATCATCACCATTGTCTGAAACCGGTTCGTAAGTTTGGTCACCTCCAATGCTCGAATACCCACACCACATATACTCATGACAATAATTCCGCTTCCACAGCCACCCATCAGACGGTTCTTCGTTGATATTATACCGAGGTTTCAAATCATCAGACAAGGGAGGAATGATCGCGTGCGTAATCACCAACGGACTTTCATAAAACGCTTTGAACTCATCTGGTGTATGCAAGAATTTCAAAATATCTTGATCTTCAAAGTTCGCTTCCTTCTCATAATCCACATTATTACCCTTGTTACAATATACAAGCCCGGAATTTATCCATAACAAGGTTCGATTATCATCATCGCTTAAATGACCTGGATGTGGAGAACATATTTCTTGAGCTTGGTATGGTTTCCCATCTGATCTGATTCGATCTTTCAAAGGTGTCAATTGACCCACTGCTGCAGCGAAATTTTGGTTGAAATGATAATTTTCATCTCCGTTGATGGCGAATCCTAACCAATAGAGTTCTTTATCTCCAAAAACTTTCATTCTAATAGGATGGAAGAAATTCATCTCGATTGCCATCAAAAGGGAGGTAAAATGTCTTTTTTTGTTCATTACCACTAACCCAGATTCCATATAATGTACTAATCCTCGGAAAAATTCCCGATTCGTGGTGAAATTACTCATCATTGGTATTCCAAACATCGAGGACTCAATCTCGGATGCTCCGAATTCACGGAACAAGTCGATATCTTTGGGAGGATGGTATAGTAGCATTCCTCGATCTTTGAAGAAATAAGCACCAGTTTGTTTGTATCCTTGCAAATTGAAGAAATATTCTGGGGGTTTGAAAAGCACCGTGTCGGCATCTAGGAAAATGAAGTCTTCAAAAGATGTGAATAACATGGCTAAGAATTTGAAATCAAACTTTATGAACCGGTTGATATAATTTCGTTCAATTGTGTCGTGGATGTTGACGAAGGTGACTTGTTGTTTCCGGTACGATTCGAATGGCATTCGGGAACATTCGACGATTTTTTGTTTGGAAGTTGGTGATAATCGATTATTATAGATGATTTCAATCGGTAATTTGTTATTCAATGCACGTAATACCCTAATAAGATTAACTGTATCACTCACATGTTCATCAGAAATCGTCAACACAATCCCTTTACCTGATGATTTCTTTCTGACTTGATTCAAGAAAAGGTCTTTCGTTGATGTTTTCGGTATATGTACATCTCCATTCCAATTCTCAAAACTCGGGAACCGTTTCGTCAACCACATATACACCTTTGTTTCAAGAGATTTCGGATTCACTAAAAAAAAACATCGTCAGTATACATTCTCTTTTGATCAATATTGTTTAATCACGTACCTTTTTTGGAATAGCCACGATTCATAAACCCTGAATCACGAAGATAGCACTTATTAAAAACCCTAAATATCGAAACTTTATTAATCATATCGTACTCATTCAAAAGTACTTTCTCTTTATAGTACATGGTTTTCGTATAGTTTTCCAAGCCTTCACGAAACTCGTCTTGATTCTTAAACTTCTTACCTTCCGTTCTCTTAAACTCATCATTTAAACGAACATCATTCGCCTTGAAGTATTCGATATAGTCTTGATGTCGGAAATCTACCCTATAATCCACTAATGGATCAAAATGCCAGTGCTCGTTTCGGGAAGTAAGAAAATCAAAAAAGAGGTCACATCGTTGATCGACGGGGAGGGATGTCACGAGGTCTGGTGAAGTTGTACGTAGGAAAATTTCGGAGATTGGTAGGTTGTATTCATTATCATCAATTGGTTTAAGGAGTGAACTTAGATTTTGTTGAGATTCATTTTGGATGGGTTTAGGAGATGGTGAAATATTGGATATGAGATAAAGAAACGATATTGTTATGAGAATAACGATGAATCGTTTTTGTTTCCGTGCCATGGAGAATGACGTGAACACCATCATTGATGTTTAGGGATACATTGATTTGAAATTCCTCAGGGAGTCATGGTGGTATTTATTCATATTTTGAATGTCGATATTTCCGAAATTAGCGTTATGATAAAGGAATTTATTTTTTGCACCTAATAGCCGAGTCACGGAAAATCATCCAAACGAAATAAAATAATCCAAGAAATACGACAACTGTCTACCACAACAACCGTCTTGTTCGATATGATAATATAATGATTTAGTCTATCGATTATACACGAGATACCCAAAACTTACATCGATTATTTCCAGGTACGCAATTTAGTGACGCTTACATAAACTCACATGCCAGATCTCCAACCACCAAATAACCAAATAACCCAACCAAAGCAATGATCAACATTTTTGCCGGGTATCTTAACAACCCCCACGAGGTTTCATGACTGTGATTGTTCACTTTTGTGCATGTTCGCGATAAGATAAAGAAAAAACCCACCAACAAAAAAAGTTCCTCGATGAAACCACTACTTTCTTTCTTTAAGCAATGAAATTACTCACATTACTCACAATATTAGCAACGACAGTCACATCCCAAGTGATCTTCAACCACGACTCACCCTCATGTCCAATCATTCCTCCCATTTCTTGTGCGCGAGACCCAGGAACCTCGAACTCTTGTTGTTTCGAAAACCCCGCTGGTGTCATTGAACTTACTCAATTCTGGGACTATAATCCAACGACCGGTCCAGATGATTTATTCACGCTTCATGGATTATGGAACTATCGATGCCTGGCCAATAGTGGATACCCGCAATTTTGTGACCCTAGTTTAGAAATCGATCTGAATGGGAATACGATCGAGGATATCATTGTGAACCAGTTCAATGATCAGGAATTGTTTGATAATTTGAAGAGAGTATGGGCTGATATAAACGGAAGAGAGACAAGATTCTGGGCACATGAATGGAACAAGCACGGCACGTGTTTCAGTACGTTGAAACCAGGGTGTTTTTTGGATTTCAAGAAGAATGAAAACGTGTACAAGTTCTTTTCGTTGGCATACAAAGCTTTTGAGAAGTTGGATACGTTTAGTTGGTTGGTTGAGGCGGGGATTACGCCATCGACAACGGAAACTTATACGTTAGGACAAATTCAAAACGCATTGGATTCAAAATTTGGGAAGAATGTGTATATCAAGTGTGATCGAAACCGTGCGATTAATGAAATCTGGTATTATCATCATGTCAAGGGGAGTCTCTTACAAGGTGATTTCTTACCGATTGACTCCTTCTCAAATTCCAACTGTCCTCAAACAGGAATTAAGTTCCCACCCAAGGGGACTATTCCACAACCAAACCCACGTCCAACAACAACTCATGCAGATGGACCAGCACCAACAGGTGATGTTCCTGCAAGATCATACATTTCTTTAACTGGTAAACCAGGATGTTTGATTTCTAACGGTAACTGGTTTACGAGAGGAACTTGTGCTACTTATCGTTTCCAAGATGCTCCATATGGTGGTGTTGAGATTAGATCAAGTAAAGGAAATTGTGGGGTTGTTGATGGGAGATTTATCTGTAATCGATCCATTGATGCTAGTAAACAGCAATTCCTGGTTAAAGACGGTAAGATTGGATATGGAGGTAACTCGAAATGGTGTTTGGGACAAAAATACGGTTTACAAACTAGTGTTGTGTTAGCAGACGATACTTGTGAATCTTTTGAATTAGTCGTATCATAGATACAAAATCCAAAAAAAAAGTTAGTGACATTTTTTTTACATGAAAAACTATTGTAGTCGTTGAAGATCTATATTGGTAAAAAAACTATAAATAATCTTATACCATTTTATAAACAAGAATAAAAAGGAATATTAAAAAATATGAAAAGAATGAAAAAAAAATAGAAGTCATTGAACCCATTTAATATATAAAAAACCATGATAAAAAAATTTAGATAATAATAATGCAGTTGATGCAAGTCATAAAATAGAACAAGATGTTAAAAGGGGAAAACATTTCCAAAAAAAGGGGAATAACTAACCTAATATCTGTAGATATCAGCTTTGTATGGACCTTCTTGTGGAATACCCAAGTAATCAGCTTGAACGTCAGTCAAGGTGGTCAATCTAGCACCCAAGTGGTCCAAGTGACATCTAGCGACGGTTTCATCCAAAACTTTTGGTAACAAGTGGACACCGACATCGAATGGACCGGTTTTAGCGAATTCTGGGAATTCTTCTCTGAATTGTTTGTTGTCAGCATTGAACAAAGCAATTTGAGCCAAGACTTGGTTAGAGAAAGAACAAGACATAACGAAAGAAGAGTGACCAGTGGCACAACCCAAGTTGACCAATCTACCGTCAGCCAACAAGATAACGTGTCTACCACTCTTCATCAAGTATCTGTCAACTTGTGGTTTGATGTTAACAACGGATTCAGCATTAGCTTTCAACCAAGCAACATCAATTTCAATATCAAAATGACCAATGTTACAGACAATGGCATCTTCTGGCATTTGTTCGAAATGTTTACCAACAATGATATCTCTACAACCAGTGGTGGTGACGAAAATTTGACCAATGGAAGCAACTTCGTCCAATGGAGCAACTTGGTAACCGGAAACAGCAGCTTGTAAAGCGTTGATTGGATCAATTTCGGTAACAATGACTCTGGCACCCATACCTTGTAAAGCCATAGCACAACCTTTACCAACATCACCGAAACCAGCGACAACGGCAACTTTACCGGCAATCATAACATCGGTGGCTCTTTTAATACCATCGACCAAAGATTCTCTACAACCGTACAAGTTATCGAATTTAGATTTGGTAACGGAATCGTTAACATTGATAGCTGGGACTTTCAATTTACCATCTCTCAAAGCTTTGTACAAGTGGTGAACACCAGTAGTGGTTTCTTCAGACAAACCGTAACAGTCAGCCAACATTTCTGGGTATTTTTCGTGAACCAAAGAAGTCAAATCACCACCATCATCCAAAATCAAGTTCAATTTTTTACCATCTTTGAAAGCAAACAATTGTTGTTCAATACACCATTGGTATTCTTCTTCGGTTTCACCTTTCCAAGCGAAAACTGGAACACCAGCAGCAGCAATGGCAGCAGCAGCGTGATCTTGGGTGGAGAAAATGTTACAAGAAGACCAAGTAACTTCAGCACCTAAAGCAACCAAAGTTTCAATCAAAACAGCGGTTTGAATGGTCATATGTAAACAACCGGCAATTCTGGCACCT
Source organism: Candida maltosa (assembly GCA_030582995.1). Lineage (NCBI taxonomy): Eukaryota > Fungi > Ascomycota > Pichiomycetes > Serinales > Debaryomycetaceae > Candida > Candida maltosa. Next base: position 65,998 of record JAKTXQ010000012.1, read on the forward strand.
TTCAATGGTTGAGATGGACCGTACTTCTTTCTGATGTACATTAAACCTGGCATTTCATTTTCAGATAATTCAATATCTTTTCTACCAAAGGCAGCTAATGAAATATCGGCAACTTTGTAATTGGTGGCTGGAGCGGAAGACATGATTTAATTAAGAATATTTTCTTGATGAAAGAAGAAAGAAAGAAAGAAAGAAAGAAAAGATGAAAGAAAATTTTTTTTTTTTTTTTTTGATTAATTTTTCAAAGAACTGATTTTCGAGATTCAAACGAAAATTTTTTTTTGTTGAGAGAGAGAGCGGAGGGAAAAAAACGTGTATCGTTTAGCTCTTAATTAAATTCTTGGATTGGTCACATGCACAATGAACGAATGTATAATACACAAAGAAGAACTAATGTAGTTATGAATACAATCTACTTTTGTTTTGTATTTTTTTTTATATAAAGAATCATTAATAAAAGAATAAACGTTACATATCAAATTTTAACCAATCTAAATCCTTATAGTCATTACCATTACCATTATTGTTATTATTGTTATTATTATTACTACTGCTGATAGTTTGTGGAGGAACTTGTTCAAAACCATCAACAAAACTTTGACTTCTATCATGAACTTTACTAGGAACCATAAATTCATCATTTTGTAAACTAGTATAGTGTTTGAAAAAATCATCATCGTCCAATAATAATGTGTTACCACTACTACCATCAGTGTGATGGTTCAAATCAACCGCACTATCATTGTTGTTAGTCGGCGTGTTTGAAGTTGTTGATCCGAACCCATTCAATGATTCCATAATAAGCATTTCATCATCAATACCTTGATGTTGAACCATTGGTGGTTTACTGGCACGATACTCTTCCAATACTCTTTGTTGTCTCGTAGATATATGACCAGTTCGACTATTAAACGAAGACGGAAGTAATTCCGATACATTTAATGGAGTATCAGGAACTGAATTTGGCGTTTCGTGATGTTGAGCATACATTGGGAACGAATTGGTTGAATTGTAAGAACCAGGAGTATCAATGGTTTCCAAAATTGGATTGTTCATCAACGTAGAACTACTGTTGTGACGCGGTATTGGTTGTACTTGCGCTTGCGCTTGTTGGTGAGGATTATCGAAAAATGTCGATTGGGGGAACCTTTGGTTCAAGATATTGATATTTGATGAAGTTAAAGAATTTGTTGTTGTTGGCGTATTACCACCCACAAAACTTTTTCGTTGTGGAATATTTGTGATGGAAAGTTTTCTATTAGTAAATGAGTTATTACGTTTCATGGAACTTGATAATGAAGAACTTGTCAATGAACTTGATGAGTTAACTCTATTACGAATAGAAAATGATGAACCTGACGGTGTTCGGGGATCGTCAACTTCGGATTTCTTACGTTTGAACGGCGGACTAAATGGCACTCCATTGTTGGTGGTGTTGCTGTTATTGTTAATTGGTGTTGCGGTGGAAGAAGAAGATGATGAACTGTTTGATGGGGGAATTGGGATCGATTTAGATCTTAAATTAGCTAAATTTGAATTGCTGGGAGGTTTTGGTAATATTAATACATTTTTAAATCGTTGGTTTGAATTTGGTGTCGATAATGATGAAGAATTGGAAGGTAAAGAATTTGAAAAGGGAGATGGAGCAATAGCTATAGGAGTTTGTTTCATTTTAATGGATAAATCTCTTTGAAGGGAGGCATTTATAAACAGATTTGAAGAAGGAATTGAACTTGAAAGTTTGTTAATAGTTGTGGAAGATGCTTAAGTGGAAGGTTTTCTTGAATTTCTCTTTTTAATAACATCCGTTTTCAAAGAAAGAGGTCTTGAAGTACCATGTAATTTCAAAAATAAACCACAAGCATTACATAAAGTATTACCGACTGCATCTCTTCTCCATAAAGGTGTCGCAGTAGTTTTACAGTTGAAACATTTAGTAATCTTCTTTGTGGCGTTGCTGTTGTTGTTTAATGAAGATGATGTAAGGGGAACCGAAGAACTTAAATTGGAATCATTTGTTGAAGAATGAGGAGGTGAATAGTTATGTTTTGGACTTGTAGTTTCCGAATCTGGGGAATTTGGTTTAAACGTTTTTGGTTTTACATTTTGATGATAATTTGAAGTAGTATTTGTCGATGTCGATGTAGTTGTAGCTGTTAGAATAGTATTATTTTTTAGGTCATCGATGGATAATGGGGATAATAAATCCAATACTTTATCATGATGATTATTTTGTTGATTAAACATTTGACTCGACAGGGAAGTATTTGTTGTTGTTGATACAGTTGATTTCATTTTAAGTTTATTTAATTGAGATTTTGAATTTGATCGACGTAAATGTAAATTTTCAATTCTTGGTTGTAGATTTAATAAATTTTTAGCTGAATATAATAAGTCAATAATTGAAGGGTTATTATTGTTATCAAGTATTTCTGTACTAATATTATTGTTGTTACTGTTAGTGTTGTTGATATTATTATTAGTTAATGTAATTTTAGGAGAAGACATCTGTCTTTTGTTATGGGGGTCCGGGGTGGAGGGGACGGGGACGGAGGAAAAGTGGGTTTTTCTTTATTAAAAAAAAATTTTTTTTTTCCTGGTTAGTTAGTTTGTTTGACTGTCTTCTCGTTTGGAGTTTAAAAAAAAAAATTTGGCTAAACTAAATTAGTATAGTAAATGATGATGAAGATGAGGAGGGGAAGGTAGTAGGAAATATTTTTGGATAAAGGATTGGTTGGTTAGTTGGATTTTTTTGATGAAAAATAAAAAGTAGAAATATAAGTAGGGGGGAGGGAAAAAGAAGAAGAAGAGATCTTTTTTTTTGGTTGTCTCTTTATATTTATTTCTTTTTTGTTGTTTTACTTTACACCAAAAAAATTTTTTTTTTTTCAATTTTTAACTTAGTCGTGTGAATCTGCACAATTATTCCAACTACAATTAGAATTTTTTTTTCTTAGTAACTTATTTGTATGTTTGTATATATTATTTAATTACGTAATATCCATTTTGACTTATATAATATAGTCAACTACAAGTTCTTAAGAAGATTTGTCTAAGTTTTTAAACATCCAGCGGTTAATGAACTGCCGATTATTTGAGTCTGGATTTTCCTCCAATTTTGTGGAGTCTCTTATTGTTGGTTTGTAACGCCTTTCGAAATGACTCCACTCCGCTAAAAAAAAAGTTAATTAATTAATTAAAGGTCGTGTGTATTGGTAGTTTTTTTTTTTTTGGACTTTCTTGCACCCATTACATAAAATTTACATCAACTAATGTCAATCAACTAAAGAGCTATCATCTTTTCTAACTCTATATTGCCACCCCCGCATTTCCGTATTTTTCTTGAAGAAGGAAAGTTAATTTGTTGCGAAAAATGACGTGATTTAAAACAGCAATGCAACGACCTATTTATTTATCCGTTCTATAATAGTTTCAACCTTGAGGCGGGCATTCAGGTTTAGTCAAGAATTTTTAATATACATATTATGTATTAAAGGCTTAATTTAAATTCTGTTATCTATAACATTAATTACTTTTTACAAAAGCAGTAATTAAATATTAACCGCCGCCATAGTTACATTATCATTCATTTATATTAGTTTTCTTTCTTATAACATATATAACCCTATTTAATAAAACATCATACCCTTTTTTTTATCTTTTTTTTCCATAAATATACATATATTAATTAATGAGTAGTACTAGTTACTGATTCCCTTAAACTATTCCTGTTATTGTTATACTTTCTATTGTAATGATGTCCATGATATCCATTAGTGTTGTTGTTAGTGTTTAATGATGGTGATGATAAGGATGATGATGATGTGTTCCCACTATACATGGCTTTTTCCTTTTCTCTTTCATTATCTGCATGTACTCTATATTCAAAACTCACACCATAAACACGTTCATTTGATCCAGTATCCAACGTTTCAATACAATCATTATTTCCTTGTAAAATCAAATCACATTCTCTAATCACTCTTAATATGGAATCACAGATAATTCTTCTGGCTTGAAATGACGTAATTAATTTTTTAGAATCTTTTTTATTTGAATTCAAATTACCACCATAGAAATTCAAATTTGAGTTCCATAAACTTATAATATCTTCATCTTTACGAACACTCAACACCAACCCACAGATATCATTCAATAATAAATCTTGAATTTCTTGAGTATTCGAATTTGGGATTAATGAACCAGTTAAGGTCTTCAACACCAATCTTTCCCAAATCAAACAACTTCTCTTACGTAATTTCTCCTGTTTGGCATAATCATCATCAATCACTTTTCTATTAAATCTGAATACCCATCTTCCCCCTTTGCTATTAATTGGATCTTCCCATACTGGATTAACCCCGGTCTTAAAAATCAAGAATTCGGTACCGATATTCAAAGAATAGGTTTTTTTAATCGATGTGAAACTACTCCATAATTGTTCCAATGATGCAATATATTGAATATTTTTATTCGTGATTAAATCAACAAACTTAATCTCATTAGTCGTCTGTAAATATGAATCCACCCCTGATGTCAATGCTCCTCCTTCTTCAACAACAACAACCGTCGGTTCTTCTTTTTGATCAGTGGTTCTCTTTTTGGTAGTACTTGTACTAGCAGTGTTTCGAGAATGGTACCATATTGTCCAACAATAAAGTAAAGTATGATGAGCAAATGGGACTGTTGACAATGCTTCTTGAGTCAATTTTTCAACATCCAATTTACGGATATTAGATGATGATTGTTTATCCAGTGGGAAGAATGATGAAGTTGATGATTGATGGTTGGCTAATGGAGTACTTGTTGAAATTGGAGGAGTTGATAGAGTTGGAGTATTTGTATTTGTATTTGTTGTCGTGGAAGAAGAAGAAACTAATGAATCGTGACTATTCTGATTCATTATTCTATTAAATAATGATTCTGCTCTTTTTAAATTTTCTGACATGACTAGATAATGATATTAATAATAATAATAATAATAATACAATTTTAAGAATAATAATTAATGAAGAAAAGGAATATGAATATGAATATGCAATGAAGATTAATGGTAGGTAAAATAAAAGAAAAAATTGAGTAATTGATTGAAAGAATAAGAAAATGGAAAGGTGTTTTTTTTTTCTTGTTAAAAAAAAAATTGTTCGCTCATCGTTTTTTTTTTTTTTGAATCTTTTTTCACCCAAAAAAATTTT
>JAKTXQ010000013.1:0-13033 GCA_030582995.1 Candida maltosa
ATCGCCAGTACCGGGTCCGACAACTCGATCGTGTTGTACGATATCAGAACCAACACGCCAGTGCACAAGACCGTCACGAGTCTAAGAAATAACGCTTTGTGTTTCAATCCAATGGAACCATTCAATTTTGCATCTGCCTGTGATGACACGAACGCATACTACTGGGATATGAGGAAAATGGCCAAAGCATTGAAGACGTACAAGGGACACGTTGCACCAGTGATGTCGGTGGACTTTGCGCCTACTGGTCAAGAATTGGTGACGGGAAGTTGGGACAAGACATTGAGAATATTCCCAACGTTGGACGGAAGATCACGAGATGTGTACCACACGAAGAGAATGCAAAGGATCTCGTCGGTGTTGTTCACTACTGATGCCAAATATATCTTGTCAGGATCAGATGATGCTAGCATACGTGTGTGGAGAGCCAGATCGGATTCGAGAAGTAACGTCAAATCAGCCAGACAAAGAGCTAAATTGGAATACGACGACAAGTTGAAGGAAAGATACCAATACATGCCGGAAATCAGACGTATTGCCAAACACAGACATTTACCTAAAGTTGTTAAAAAGGCAGAAGAAATCAGAAGAAATAGTTCCAAGAAGCAGGATTAGGTTTATAGAGTTGGAATGTAGATAAATGAATGATTAGAATTCACTATCGGAGTTAGTTGCCGGATGATTTGATAACCTAGAATGTACCGACATAAATAAAGAAAGATGCCGAGGAATGAATAAATTTGTTGATAAATCCAACTCAACTACACTTGATGAAAGTGGTATGACATTGATTGGAATCTAAAATGGTATGCACATAGATACTATTTAGTTGTCAGTAATTTACATAGCTTTATCTAAATTAACATTAATAGCTTTTATTTCTTCCTTGCTTAGCAAAATCATCTTTAATAGGTTTGTCTTGCGAAACAGAAAATGCACACCATCTTGAATTGGGCGTGGAAAAGAATTGACCTTACACAAAAATCCCCTTGTTGAAGAACCCAAATTTAAATGCTTTAAAAGCTTGTCATGACAGGTAAAGCAACGACCACATCCAAGACACATCCAAGGATATGTCTCTCTTTTTATCAGCGGTGGTTTATGGTAATACTGGTCAACTTCTTCGGAATGAAATTTGTAAAACGAATCAAAATTAGAAGCAACTTTCAAACATAAATATCTCTTTGGCTTTCCATCTTTGTTCCAATATTTTAAAAACCTGCGATTAGCTTTCCCATTACAAGCCTTTGAGTGGACATGACTTATTAAATTCACTCTTTGTGAAAATGCAGACCAACACTGGAGACAAACAAATCGTTTTGGTTGAAGCTGTGTGTGATTTAATGTCAAATTGTACTCTCTTCTAGATTCTTCGGTACTAGAAAGTGGGAAACTTACTTCTGAATTATCAGGTTCAATTCTAAAAGTAGGCAACCCTATTTCTAACATCTTCTTAACCCAACAAGTCGAAACTTTTGGTCTGGCAGCATGCGCTATTAAAGCTGACTTGTCTTTAACACCAGTGCCACATCCTAGACAAACAAATGGTCGAGCACCTTTGAAATGACAAGTTACGTGTTGATGGTGTTCATCGATAGAACCACTAGACTTTATACACCAAGGATATTCACAGGCAATAACACCGTTAATCTTTTCTGGAACAGTGAGAAGATAGTTAGGAACTGAATTGGTTGGTTCTTGGGACATGATTGCTTGTGAAAACTAATTAGAGAATAGTATTAGAAGAGATTTAAAAAGAAAATGATCAGGTTTTATACTTTTCTATTTTTCATTTTGAATTTGAAGAATTTTTTATTTTCAAATAATACTACGAGTTGTGTGTGAAAAGAGTAATAGGAGGTGTTCTTGTTGAGTTTTATAATAGTCGAAGCTATTTTTATACACAAAGTAAAACCAACACTACTTCTGGCAAGAGTAGTGGGATCCAAATCATAAAAACTTTTCTTGTTTTACACATTGTACATTGATACCACACTCGGGTATATTTAATAAAAGCTGCAGTTTTCCGTTCTGTTTGAATCCGAGAGTGGTGTGGTTCTGGAAATTAATCCTCAACTATTCATAAACTTACAATGTTAGCAATTTGTGTTTCAAGAAACTGTTTGATGTTTCGATTGTCCCGTAATGATGATTATCTTTCACAATCACACTTTCGTCTAGTAACAAGCATCGAGGTTCTCACACTAAGAGAGTTGTGGGGTGAATACAGAGAAGAATAAAATTATTCTACAAGATTAATAGTATTATATAAAGACAAAACGATGGTGATATGTTTATATTAAAATGCAAAGTTGCATAGCTATATATATGTAAGTTAGTATGTCGACACGTAAAATCAAAAAAATGTACAGGCAAAGATAATAAAAAATTAATATAGGTGTAATTATTTTTCTTTTTTCAAAAAATGAAATGAACGAAGGGAAACCAATAAATATATATATAGTATTTGTTTATGTATTACTAATAGACAAAAAAATAGGGGTAATAGACAAACGTATCTTCTTTTTTGGTTACTCTGCCTTATTGTTGAGCAATATTGTTGTATAAACAAGGATTGCAAGAACACCGGGATGAATAGTAATTGCCAAACTGAAAACGACAAAAAAAAATAAAAAATCATACACACACACACAAAACTGTAAAATTGCAATAATGAGATGAAAATTTTTTCTTTTACACAAATGTACAACCGATAGTAACCAGGAAGGATATTGTGTATCCCAGTAGTCGCTGAAAACAAAGCAGTGTGTGATAAGAACTTTTCTCCGACGTGAAAAGCCTTTCAGTTTTGAAATGTCTTCTAAAATGACCAACTAATTTATTTGCAACTATTATTTCCGTTATCCATCATGTGTTTTCATTTCTTTTGTTTAATCTTTACTCAAAATATACCATCATAACATCATCCACTTCATTACTTTTCATTGTGATGTAATATTTATTACATTTAATTTGTTTCGTTTCTTTTTTATCAGATTTCTCAGTTTTGTGTTTTCCGTATTATTTCTTTTCTTTCACCTACACTTCTTTCGCAATAAACACATCAGCAATTAATGTTGTGACCGCGGAGTCCCTGGTCTATTTCCGACCTTGTGGAGCTTTGTTAGACACTACTGTAGGATGTGGCGATCCGTACAACACAAAGAATAAAAGATCAAACCCCATACATGTGTATGTTTGACGAATATTTGAAATCTTGTTGGTGTGAAAAAAATACACACCAGCAAAATTAATCACTTTGGATGAACTCCTTTCCTTATTACAGACTTTTCAAGTTAATGATTTGGTTATCTGAGATCTGTTGATTTGAGAGATACAGACTTTCAATAAATTTGGCGAAAATGACAACGACAATAGGAGTTTGTATTCCCAACTTGATTTGTTCAGATTGAGTGGAAATACGGTGGTTGACACTTTTGATGACGTCTATTTGGCTAGTAATGACGTTTCTGGTTATATTACAAGTGATTCTATCGAAAAGCTCACATTCAGTACAATCTTTGACACCACAACAACAATACATAAGACTATGATCACCGGTTCCATAGTTTTCTAAATAAAACTCATCTTCAATTGAACTGTCCATTTTTTTTTGACTGCAACGCCAATCCTTACTGATAAACTTCGCGACACAAAAACCAGTTCAACTCATTTGTCATAGATCTCCGCCAAATGACTAAAAAAAAAAAAATTCAAAAAATTCAAAAAAAAAACCCAACTTTTTCATACATTTTCTTCTTCAAAGTACTTATCAATTCAAGTTTCCGAGATGGCGAGTTTAGATAAACTCCTATATTTACCACCGAAGATCATCCAATTGATATTCAGCTATGTGCCGTTCCCCATATTGGAAGAATTCAAAGATATCCCTGAAATGCGGCGATTTGTAATGTCTCAATTATACTCATCCGTGCTTATCAAACCACCAAGATCCAAAGACTACCAACTTAAACTAGAGATCCCGATTGGGAACAGGTTCAATCCACACCTGATATTCACGACTGCGGTGTGGGACGTACATGAATTGGTGGCGGCGACTGCTGATAGTAATCAATTACAGTTATTGAGACCAAGGAAATTGCTTATTCATGACATCAATGATATTTTTGAATTGCATCGAGTCGCTCCGGAGATTTTACAGAGTTCGGAAATCCTGATATACTTCATACATTTAACCCGACCAGAATTAGCAATTAGGGAGTTGAAACAGTTACCGTATACTTTTGACGGATTGAGTTGGTTCAGTTTCTTCGATGAATTGACTTATGGATCGAATAGAGAGTGGTTCGATAATGTCAAGTTGTTGGAGATTGTCAGTCGGATGGATCTCAATAAGGAATTGTTTACCATTCGTGATATTTTCAGCCAAAGTGAATTTACGAATTTGAATAGTTTGGATGTCGGACGGATTACGTTTGCTGATATAGAAAATTTTCCTAGGCATTTGAAAAAATTGGATTGTGTTATAGATTATAAAAGCACTGAACATCCTTATCAACGAAATTTCCCAAGGTCATTGAATTCGTTAGAGGTTGTGTTGGAGATTGATGAAGAGAGTCTGTTTGTTTTTGATTTTCTGTATTTGGATAATCTTAGAAATTTGAAATTTAGTGGTTGGGATAAAGGAGATGTGATACTTCCGGCTAATCTCAAGAAATATTATAATATTCTGATGAATTTGGATCAAGTCAATCGAGATTGCCCCGATGTTGAAGAATTATTCTGTGCTACAAAACGAGAAAGTGGCACTTTGTCCAGCTTCCCATCTAATTTGAAGGTTTTGACAGTATACAGTTATGTTTTTGAGAATATTGTTAAAACAGAGAGTGGTACCGTTGATTTACCACCCGGTTTGGGAAAATTGACGATACGAGATAATATTCCACGAAGAAGAGATGAATTTGACTTTATGTTATTTTCAGAAACGTATCAATTGAACCATTTACGTGAGTTATCTATTATATCAGTGGATTTGTTTGAAGATATCGGTAAATTACCAAAGTCCATAACCAGTTTGACAATAGTTGAATCCAAAGGAATTAATTTTAGTGATATCGCTGACTTGCCTCATTTGGAAAAACTCGTAATTGACAAAGTACCATTCGATCAATTCAAATTCAAACTCCCTTCAAGTTTACAATATTTGAAAATTACAAATTCAGGATGTCAATCGTTTGATATCACTGCGGAATCCCTTCGATGTTTGGTATTAAACCGTAACAATCTCCTCCGATTAGATAACACAACCTTAAAACTCCCATCATCACTCATTGAACTAGATCTCAGTGAAAACAGTATCCAAGAAATCGACAAAGACTTCACCTTCCCTACGAATCTAGAAACATTACTACTTCAAAGAAACAACCTAACCATAATCTTCAACATTCCATGTGGTTTGAAAAAACTAGATTTCAGTATTAACCAAATGGGTCAATCATCATGGTATCCGATGTTTCCTGAAACATTGGAAGAACTAAACCTATCCAACAACTCCTTTGATTCGAATTTCGATTTCTCGATATTGTTCTTAACAAACTGCCCGAAATTGAAGAAATTGGATGTATCGGTACATAAATCCCTCGCCGGGTTTTCATTCATTAATAATCTCAACTTGAACGATTTCCCGAAATCATTGACTCATTTCTATCTTGCCAATTTGGGGATTAAGAATGTAGTTGGCAGTTTTTCGGAGTTTGATGACCTTGAAGAACTTGACATAAGAGGTAATTATTCGGTTGGGATTCCTGATCCGACGGTTGATTCGCTTTCTTTGAACTATCGTGGTAGTTTATTTGGAAGGAATATTAAGTATCTTTGGATTACGGGTGGGAATTTACCAATGTCTACGGTTGAAACGATACAAAATAATGTACACGATAATTCAAGGTATGTATCGTTATATGTTGCCTGAAAAAACTAGTTAAAGTTAAATATTATTAATACATTATTACTATTTATAATTTATATATATATATATAACGGTGTAAAAGGAAAATGTGGATGAAGAAGAAAGAAAAAAATGATACAAAAATGTAATAATAATTTGAACTGTAATTACATAATAAATCATAGCAATCACAATTGACCAATGAAAGAAAAAAAAAGAATAATGGAGCAAAAACACTTCTAGATTCATTAATTGAATAATTGGCATTAAATAAAATGGAAAAAAAAGAAAAATATAGAATAATAGTAATATGGGATAGTTTTAGCAACATTAATCGTGGACGGTTTTGTTTAATAAATATGCAATGTAAGTTAGGAAGTATTATTATAATTTCTTGATATAAGCCCTGCTTTTTGTTGTTTCTTTCTATTTGATTAAATGGATAATATTAATACTGAGTGGAAGGTTGGTTACAATGAAATATCCAATACCAAACCAACGTCATCGACAACAGGTTTGGCTAAATCTTCCAAAAATGGAATCAAATCCAATAATTCATTATCATGCAGATCACTGAACCAACTACTGATTGGAATAGAATGGTCAGGATGGAAAATATAAGATGCAGGGGAGTTGTCAATAATAATGGTATCTTCTAATGGACGACCAATTTGTGACAAATTCTTTATAAAGTTACCTTGATAATTATAACAAGAATCACGGAATAGACGATGGTGAACTGAATTATATATATCCAATTTATCTAACAATGGATCACCATATTTCAGCACCGATGCCGTAAACACCACCACCTCATATAATTTACCCATTTTTTGTAAAAACTCATCAACCCCGGGTCTCTTAATCACATAAACATGATGGATTTGGTTATCAATTTCCACGGGGATCACAAAGTCAGCAGTGCGTAAATATTTAAAACTTGAATGCACTAATGTTTCGTCAAGATCCAATATAAGACATTTTTTGTTGCCAAAATTTTTATCTTTTTTACCCAACAAATATCCGGTTTCCGGATTAAAAGCTTGGCCCTCTTGTAATTTAGTTAAATCAAAAAGCCCATCTTCATCAGACTCTACATCATCATCATCGTCGTCGTTGTCATTAGGCTGAACATTTTTGACCGGAGGTTGCAGTTGGCTGCCATTTTCCGGGACTTGGGTAATTATATCCGAAGTATTTATCTTGGAAGTCGCGGTTGTATCAGATTTGTCATTTTTATGAATAGATTTCGGTGTATTGTTGTTCGACTCATCATTTGTATTGGTAATAGTTTCTGTTTCATTTACAGAATGATCATCTCCTAACTTATCCTTTTTGGAATTCTTAACCACATTGTCGTCGTCGTCTTCATCTTCATCATCGTCATCCCCATCTTCTTCGTCTTCAATTTCATCGTCATCTTCATCATCATCGTCGTCTCCTAAGATATCGATATCATTATCTTTACTTGTATCTAGATCATTAGTTGATTTATTTTTGGACTTGGATGAATCGTTGTTTTGTTGTTGTTGTTGCAGTATATCTTTATTGCTTGCTGCAGTTGCCGATGTTGAATTTGTAGTTGTTGTATCATTTGTATTTCTTTTACTTGCCCTGTCTTGTTGTTGTTTTCTTGAGGAAATGCCGTTTGAATTAGTAGTTATCAATTTTGAGCTATTGTTGTTGGTATTTGAATTTGTGGACGGCTGATGTATTTTGTCATTATGATCATCTTTCGAATCAACAGAACAACAGAATAATGAAGATATGAACCCCATGATTAATATAGGTCTATAAAAAAAATTTTAAATAAATGGGAATATAGAAAAGGACAAAAATAAAAAGGTATGGTTTTTGATGTTGTTCAGGGGAATTTTTTTTTTTGTTTTTTTTTTTATCAACTGTGTTTTGTTTAGGTTGATGTCTATTACGTTTCTATCAGATATTAATGTAAGATTTTGATATTAATTAATGGGAGTTTGATGATCAAAAAAAAAAAAAATCCAGTATCAAATGTAATAATCCTTGTCTTCCCCCCTAATGCCGTAGAAAATGAAGGATGAAATTGTAAATAAAAGAAGAAATTGAATTAATCTCTCTGTCTTTTTTTTTTCTTCTGAATTTTTCTTTATTTACTCTGATTGAAGAAGAGGAAGATGAAGAAGAAGAAAAAACTTTTGTGAACAAAAATTAAAAAAATTTACTGTGAAGACACACACACACACTTTTGTCTCACTCTCTTCTTCTTTCCAAAGTTTTAGTCAAAAACTTGTTTGCTATTTAATTTTAATCAACTTCTCCCTTTTTTTTTCAGGTCTCTTTCTTTTTTTGTCTTTGATGTTTTGTTAACAAACTGGAAAGATCTATGTTTGCCTCGTTTTTGTTAATAAAAAAATAATGGAAGGCAATTGATAATTAATAAAATAATTTAATAATCAATAAAATAATAATAAAAAGAAAATTCAACTTTGCTTTTTCTTGATTGTTGTCTTTTTTGGTTTGTTATTTGGTTGATATTGTCGTCAAAACTAGAAATGTCGTGTCCGACATTTGTAACAACAATGTAGGATTAATTAATTTATGTAAATATTTTTGCGTTTGTGCGTTTTACAACAATCAATCAGAAAAGTTTAAAAAAAATTCAAATTCGTTGGTTTCTTTTTTTCTTCCCCCCCCATGTTATGTAATTTTTCCGTCCGCTTGATCAACAGGCACGGGTTCAAACACTAGTTGGTTATCCATTTCATACACACTTCCTATTTCATTTCAGTACGTGGAAATATACACAACTGACAAATATCCGATAAATGTTGATCATTATGGTTATAAATAACGTGAAACAATTGTATATGCATAATTTCAAATTGTCGTATGTTGTTTCATACCTCTTACTCAAATAAATGCATGTCTTGACATCATCGAGCTAATTATAGATTTAATTTCTGACCATTATTGACATGGAATTGGGATAGTAAAACCGACACACATATTTCAGGCAGCATTTTTGTGATATAGGTAACTTTCTTATATTGCATTGATGGCTTTAACAGCCGTCATGATGACTGGATCTAATCAAGAAGAAACTGAATTGATCTAATCAAGAAAAAGAGTGTTGTCAAAATGGTTTCCTTTATTTTTTGCAGTCAAGAACTGTAACAGATCGATTTATTTTTTTTTAATTTTACAACAGACGCGATGATTTATGAATCAACGCGTTGCAAAACTACAAATTGTAAGTAATTACTACGAGTGTTTCAATTAACATCAGTCTGTCACTTTGAATCATTTATTATATATCTACTTTTTTGTTTATAAAAATTGGTATCACATTTGAAGCAAAAATTTAGAACCGTTTAAGATTTTTTTTTTTTGTGTATAAACCACCACCAGCCATTTTAATTTGCTTGTCGAAACAAAACAAAAAAAAAACTTTTTTTCTGGCTAAGACGTGTATCAAAAAAAAACAAACGAGAGCAAAAGAAAATTTTTTTTTACTCCTTTTTCTCTTTCAATCAAACTCAAAGAAAAAATCATACATTCAAAAACCAGCTAAATCATCCTTTTTTTTTATTTAGAAATCAAGACACAAATCATCATCACCTATCCAGCATCGTACATATATTCTTTAAGTCCATCATGTCTTCTAATGATTCACCATCTATCTTTATCACACCACAAACTCCACCAAGAAGAAAATCTGCAACAAACGATTTGTTAACTCCAGCAACAGCTACTAAAAAAAGTATCAAAAGTCCAGTGACCTATAAAAAGAAACAACAAACTACTAAGTTCCCATTCACACCTGCCACACCTCAGAAATCACCATGTAAATCAAGGAAGAATTTGGATTTATTTACCAGTAATGAGAAATTCGGAATCTTATTACCATCACCTTCCACCATCGGATCCGGTCGATCCCATAGTTTGTTTACTCAAGCTCCACCTCCTCCACCAATCTTTGATATGAAGAAAATCAACGAATTCAAAGTCCCAACAACTCCAAGAAAACAAATTGCATATGAACCAAAATTAGATGTTGAAGATGAAGATGATTGGGAAATCATGGATCTAGATGACGTTGAAAAAATCCCAAGAGCAGAAATGGTTAATCCATTTATCGATAACGGAGAATCAAAAACAACTATACGTCAAAACGTTTCCAATGAAGTGAACTACGATACACATATGGAATTAATCAATAATAAAACAGGAAAGAAAAGACTTGTGAAATTGACTAAAAATCAAATGAAAATTAAACCAAAGAGATTATCTTTTGACAATATATAAGAAGTCATTTCGCCATAGGGGACACATTCAAAATACTTGACTGGTCAAGTATATACATTTTGTATAGTGAAAAAAATATAATATAGGTTAGATTTACACGACTATGTAATTTTTTTCTTTTCCGTTGTAGGAAAAATTTCGGGGCTTCTCGAAACACCAACTTTTTTAATAACATCATCATCACCAACAACAATGTCTATCCCAGGCTTCGGAAACTCTGATAAATTGAACGATGAAATATTAGATATACCAATCACCGTACCTGAAGGGAACGAATGGCGAGTAGAAGTCCCGTTTAACAAAATCCTCAAATTCAAAGTCATATCAGGAATTTTGGAAATCAACGGTACAGAATTGGCCAACAACACCGAAATACACCTAACCGGAACCAAAACTTTCTTATATTCACCTATCTGTGACTCCACTGTGGAATACTCATTAGTTGACAACAAAGACGAACTCGCGTCATCGTCATCAGACGATGGATTCATTGAATACTTAAGTGACGAATCAACCATGAACTCAATTCTAAATCTTCATATGTATTTAGAAAGCAAGCGACAATACATTAAAGATTTCAATTTCTCAAATCCACCAGATAAACAGCAACATGGACCGAAAATCTTGATAATTGGTTCGAAATCAAGTGGCAAAACATCCATCCTGAAAACATTAGCTTCGTATGCTAACAAAATGAACAATACTCCCATCTTGGTCAATTTGAGCCCGCGTGATGGTGTTTTCGCCTTACCTGGATCACTTACCGCTACTCCGATTAGTGATTTTTTCGATGTGGAGAGTTTTAACGGGTATGGTTTGACAACTACGAGTGGGACGTTGTCACATAATCCTAAACAACCCATTGTCAAGAATTTCGGGATGGTTGATTTCAATGATAATTTGGAGTTGTATAAGTTGATGATTGCGAAGTTGGGGATTACGGTGTTGTCGAGGTTGGATGACGATGTGAATTTGAAGAATAGTGGTATTATTGTCGATACCCCTGCTTTGAGTCTAAAAAATTTCGATGTTATTGAAAGTATCGTGTCTAATTTCTTGATTGATAATATTGTCATTGTTGGGAATGAAAAGTTGGCGATTGAGTTGAATAAAAAGTTTCTGCATCGATTGGATCTGTTGAATATTATTAAAGTTAGTAAATCGAGTGGATGTGTTGATGTTGAAGAAAGGTTTATTCGTCTTCAACAAGAACAATGTATAAAAGAGTACTTTAATGGGAATTTCAAAACAAGATTATCTCCGTTTAAAACAGATATTGATTTACTGGGGTTGAAAATTTATAAAAATGTATTGACAAAAGAATTAATTTCCCAAATGGCTTTCTTACCTGCTGGTGATGATTTTGAACGAGATGAAAATAGCAAAGAAGAGAATGAAGAAGAGAAAGAGTTGGCTAAATATTACGAGTTTTTGGAAAATGCAAACAGTTCAAACTTGGATAATTCCATTATAGCTGTGACTCACTTATCGAATACTGATAAAAATATTGGTAGAGATTTGTTAAATACCAGCGTCATGGGTTATATTCATGTCAGTAAATTTGACGATGAAAAGAAGAGATTAAAGATATTATTACCGTTCCCAGGTGTTTTCCCAAAAAATATATTAATCTCAACAAATATAGGATTCAGTGAATAGACAACTATATACTAATCAAACGGAATGTTTCCTCTTCTTTCATGTTTTAAACTTTCACTAGCAGCAATTGCACTTGGGATTTTAATCCCACAACAATCACCCCATGTATTTTCATGTTCATGTATATGACCACAACTATCCGAATTTTCCAGACTTGACAACGCGGAAGGTTCAGGAATCCCATCAGGACACTTAATAATCTCACCAAACATGAAATGTTGCATGATTGGTAATTTCCCCAACACCTCAACTTTATACATTTTCACCATCCCTTCTTTAATCTTGTCCCAATTTTTAGCGGCAGATATATCGTCCAACATCGGCAGATGCCAGCGTAAACTCAACTTACCTTGATGGTTAGGAATAGTTTTAATGTTGTTGATGAAATAAATACATTCCAAATACATGTACTGTTTATGATACATCTCCACCAATTCGTCATTATGAATCAGTTTCGGTTTCATATGTGGATGCGTGGATAACTGCGCTGCACCAAATAAAAATGGCAAGAAATGATAATCATCCAATCCCCATACCCCATGAGATCCAGCTGGTTCTAACCAGTACGTTTTTTGTAACCTACGCATGATTGCCATATATTTCGTGAATATTTTCAATACGACCGCTGTGTAATCTGTGGATTTGATGATGTTTAGTTTGTCAAGACATAGCAAGAAACTAATAAAGTTGAGCTCGTGTCCTGATCCGTAGTCTATTCTCGTGGAATTCCCCCAAGATTCCGTGAAATAAGTGGTGATTTCGATCAATCCTTCAGTGGTTACGTCAGATAAATAATCATGACATTGTGTAGCCACGTCGTTGTAGAAATCCTTGAATTCGATTTTACCGAAACGGGAAGTTGTATCATGAGCAGGATGTGCATCAATGAGGTTGTCGATTTTAGATAGAATGCTGAGTAATTTGGTAATAACCGGGGTTTCCTCCACAGGTGAATCGTTTGGTTTTCCCACAACGGAAGTTTGTAAGTCGATAATAAAGTTTAACAAAGAATTGTAAGTTGGTGAATCAATCCATTTATCTAAATCGTCGTTAGTTTGAATTCTTGGTATTGGTTTGATATAACTCATGTTTTGTTAGTGAAGAAAAGCAAACTCAAAATTTTTTTCAACTTTTTTCTTTTTTTTTTTTTTTTTTTTTTTTTTCCATTTTTCTTTTTTT
>JAKTXQ010000013.1:13053-76030 GCA_030582995.1 Candida maltosa
TATTTTTTTTTCTATAAAAAAAAAAATGATTTTAATTTTTTTTTTTATTTTTTTTTTTTTTTTTTTTTTTTTTTTTTTTGCCATTTTTCATTTTTCAACTACATCTAACTAATGAGTAAACTTCCAGTGTTTTATAAACTACCTAGTACGAAACTGGCGTTTTTCAATGAGTTGAACAAATCCTCTCGATTGAATTCCATATGGTCATACCGGAACTCATCTTCAATTAACGCAAGCAAAACATTGCCCATCACCATTCAATCAAAGCAAGAAATATTCAATACTGTAGTTGAACAATTTCCAGACAAAAAGGGGGTCAATTTGAAATTAAAACAGTTTACCACTTATGCCAAGTCGATTTTCGGATTTTATAAAACCGGGATCAAAAATGTATGGTATAATCATTCCACATTGCGGACATTAAGGAAAGATTTCTATTTGAATAATGTTGACCATCATGGAAAGGAAGCGAAGATTAGAATCCCATCGTTTATCAAATTGACCGAGGTCATGAGTCAAAGAATATTCATGGAAAAGATTGAATTGGAAACATATGAGAAAACAACGAAAAATGACATCAAGAAAGAAGACAAAAAGGACGATACATCATCACAGTTATTTAACCTCACAAGAGAACAATTCCAACTTTATAAACGTACCCCGGAAGATTTCTACAAAATTCCGTTATTTGCTTTGGTTTGCATTGTTTTCGAAGAGTTTACTCCGATAATATGTTACGTTATCCCGGAAATCACACCATCTACATGTATCTTACCCCAAATACTTCCTCGTGTATGGAATCCTCATGGAATTTTGAAACTCAAAGAATTAAACAAAGAATTGACAGAAGAAGAAATGATTGATTTGTCGTCTAAGACCAGTTATAATTTAGATATCCAACATGTCCGGTTATTATGTCAATCATTGAGATTAGTTTCTCGTTATACACCAGTATCAATGTATCCGGAAAGTTATTTACGGGGTAAGTTACAACAATACTATAACTATCTTGTCATTGATAATTATTATCTATCGGGTTTGAATAATGATGGGAATTTATGGAATTTGACTAACCAAGAATTGATTTTGGCATGTTTGGAACGAAACTTGATTCAAGATATCGTATATGACACGAAAATGTTTAACCAGATTTCTGACCCTATTCAGAAAAAAATGTTTGAAGATAAGTATATGAATAAATTAAGGGTCAAGTTGTTTCAATTTTTAGTTGATTTTCCAAATTTCAATATAGGTTATCTTGGAGTCAATCATGTGATTCCGAGACAGGAAGAGGTAGATATCGTAAAATGGAGATAAGGGGTACGAAATACAGCTTGTATATATATGCTTGTGTATGTCTAATCTATAAACTTAATGAAATTTTTAAAAGTGAACCAATAAGTTCCCTGTCTATCTTGTTTTGTGGAACTACTTCTACTTGTTTCTGTGATCCTTCTGTATCTGCATCAGGTTGGTTTTTCAAGATCACTTTGAATCCAACATCTTCTTTAATGTTTGGGTCTTTGAAAAGATGTAATGTCTCTCCACCAAATAATTGTACTTTATAACCCTTTTCGACTTCTTTGGAGTTTACCACACATTCGTTAGTACTATTTACCAAGAGCCAAACTTTATCGTCTTGTTTCAAAATCACACAATGAAGTTTCGACAATCGGTCATCGTTCCACTCGAAATCACACGTTTCGAATCTTCCTATAGAAAACACTTTCTTAGCAACTTCAAGAGGTTTTTGAACCATGGAATCCAGAATAGGTTGTAAAGTTAAATAAACCTCATCCAAAATTAAACTATCTAATTTCAATTTTTTAGTTTCCGGTTGACTGCTTTCTTCTCCAGGAACTCCAACTCTTTTATTAGTTTTCGGATCAATATGATATGGTCTTTTAGTAGGCTGTGACATCGGTAGTTGGGCTCCTGGTTGTTGAGATAAAGGTACCACACGTTTCGGTACTTTGAAATCTTGTTGTTGTTTGGCTGATTTTCTATTTTTCCCACTATCCAAAGGTCGAAGCATAATGTCTTCATCAATTTTACTTAATGATTCAATATGAATACCGTTTTCAATTTTCCTAGATTGTTGCGATTGTGATTGTGATAAGCTTAGTGATTTAATGGAATCTTCCGTGTACAAATCTTGCAACCATTTATGATTTAATGCTTCTTCCGCTGTCATTCTCAATTTCGGGTTCACCTGTAAACAACATTGTAAAAAATCTCTACCATCTTCGGAGATATCGTAAGAGTTCAACGGAGATTCATGGAACTCACCCTTTTTGATTTTTTGAAACATTTGTTGTTGATTCTTACCATTGAACGGTAAATGCGATGTAAGCAAAACATAAACCAAACACCCCAAGGACCAAATATCAATCAATGATGAGTAGTTGTCTCTATGTTGCAGATCCAATTGTGACGATCCATATTTACCAGTAATCACTTCTGGAGCAACATATGCTAATGTCCCACAAAAAGTCTTCATCATTGTCAGATTGTCACTGAATTTAGCTAACCCGAAATCAGTAATCTTGACAAGAATCGGGTCATCTTGCAGAATCAAAATATTATCTGGTTTCAAATCACGATGTGAAATACCTAATTTATGCACATATGTTATCCCTTCAAGAATCTGTTTCGCAATAACTTGGGTAGCATCTTCTCCAATGGCACCATTTTTAGCAACGAAATCCATCAAATCCCCACCTGGCACCAATTCCATTACAATGTAATAATTATCCATATCTTCATAAAATGCCTTCAATTCAACTATATTAGGATGATGCAATTTCTCCAAAATTGATAATTCTCGTTCAACTCCGACCATATCATTCCCACCAGTATTCAATGCTTTTCTTCGATTGATAATTTTCACCGCGTATGATGTCCCTGTAGATCTTTCGACTGCCTTTTTCACCGTGGCAAACGCCCCTTGTCCGATAGTTTCATTCTTGATGATGAAATCTTTAAAAATCCCTTGATCTTTGCCAACACTTGATGAATCAGGCAACATGGCCGGATTAAATTTATCGCTGAATACGACAATGAATTTAACGACATCAGAATCCACTCCGATCCCTACTGCTATTTCATCACCTTGATTTAGTAAATAATTGGACCCTTTAACTAACCGGCTTCCATTTAGATAAGTTCCATTTGTTGAAGTATCTTTGATCCATAATGAACTATCGCTGATATTGAACCAAATTTGGAAATGTTTACTCGATATTCGTGTTGACGATGCTAATTGCAAGTCCGATTCAGGTGATCGTCCAACATGCCACACGATTTTACTATCTTTTTGGTTAGAGGATATGTTTAATTGATAGAATTTAAATTGACCTGTTGAACATATTAATTGACATATTCTATTCGGATCATCATTTCCTTGGGTTTGCGTTTGAGTGGTCGGTGATTGTTGCGTGGGCTGGGTCTGTGTAGGCTGAGTTGGATTAGTCACCATGATTTATGGATAAAGGGGGGAGGCGGTTTCGATGAAAATAAATTTACTATTTTTTTCGAAAATAAAAAAAAAAAAATTTTTTTCTTTGTTTATTTACTTAGTCAATATTATATTTTTTCTCCTTTACTATATTGTGAACACGCGTCTCTGTATTAAACAACGGAAAAACATTCAAAAAAAAAAACGAAACGAAAAATTCATATCTTTTCATACGGGGAACCTATCTATATACATACTTAACTGACACTCTTGGCAGAAAGTGCATATGAAGTGACAGGTTGGATACCATTGTCTTCTCCATCTTGTTCATAATCCAATGCTTGTTGTTCTTCTTCAACTTTGTTGTATTTACCAAACAATGTAAAGAACAAAATACCACCAACAAAGGCAGCAATACCAACACCAATAAAGTTCCAAAGAATTTGTGGATCTTTAGCAGTTGATGAAATAGCAATACCCAAAATAGCACCAAATGCATTAGTAGCCAAAAACAACGAGGTGGTGAATGTTTTCATTGATGCTGGGGATTTACTGTAGGCATATTCAAGACCAGTGACGGAGGCGAAGATTTCCGATAAAGCAATCAACACATAGACAGGGACTTGGGTAGCGACATGGACTCTGTTTGGAACATCAGCATATTCAGGAGCACATGCCATTGGTTTATCATAACAAGGACCGGCTTTGTAAATAAAGTGTTGCAAAACACCAGAATAAATCATAGCGGCGGAAGCTAAGAAAAATCCAATGGTGATTCTTGAGATTGGTTTCAAAGGAGTGAATCTTCTAATGAATGGGAAGATAAACTTATCAATGAGAGGGATAAACAAGATAATAGCTATACTGTTGAAACTTGTCATGATAGAGTTTGGCAAGCCGTGTCTTTCCATGGTACCAGCCTGTGACACGGAGTTGGACGACATTTGACCATAACAGACCCAGTAGATTGGGTAGAAAACAAAGATTTTGGTGGCGACAGTAGCTCTCTTGACTTCTTCAACAAAATGATCACTCCATGGGTAGTTCATTTCTGGGTGCAATGATGGTTTAGCAGCGTCCAAGTTGAACTTGTTCTTCATACCGATCCAGGCACATCTGAATGTCTTGGCGATAGTTTTATCTCCAACAGGTGTCTTGACGTACTTGTTACGGCCCAAGATTAATGCAGCGACCCCAACGAAAAAGAAACAGAATGGTAAAAGATAAGCAGCCCAGAACCCAACATGTAATTCCAAATTAGCGGTGGCAATGACGCTTAGCGAACCAAAGTTGATACAAAAGTAGAAAAGTAAGAATACCCTTTGAATAGTGGCATTTGGATCAACAATAACTCTTTCACCCTTTTTGGTAACTTTAATAACTGGTTTGGTTTTTGGAACTTGGTCGGCAATCAATGGAGAAACATTGGCTTTGACACCACCAGTAGCAAGACCAATAATAATGATAGCAGTAATAAACCCACCAAGAGCAATTTTAGGGTTGGTAATGGATGGAATGGAAGTAATAAATAACAAGAAAATACCGACTATATAGATACCACAGAAAACACAGATGGTTTTGAATTTCCCTAAATATGTGTCAGCTAACCAACCACCAAAAATAGGAGTGACGTAACACCAGAATTGGAAAAAGTAGGCAATAGAAGTAGCACCTTGTTGTTTCAATCCAAGCATACCTTTTGGAGTCGATGTTTGAGTATGTTGCATATAATTCTGAAATGGAGCAGACATACCATAGTAAGAAAATCTTTCGGCCAATTCAACAAGGGCGACTAACCAACAACTGAATGGAATACTGGCAGAGACATGACGTAATGTTTTCATTTCGAGATCAGTTGGTTCTCTACCTTCATCAGATTCGACTGAAGGGAGTTCTTCGGCATCCAGCTTAAAGTTGTATTTATCGAGTGATGTGGTTTCATCGATTCTAATGGCTGTTTTTTCATTATCACTAGGTGTAACTAAAACATCGTCTTGTTTTGGTGATGACATGGCTGTTGCAATTTTGATAATGACAAAAAAAAATGAAAGAAAGAAAAAGAAAATTTCAACAGGAAATTGTTACATCTTTATATATGTGAAAATTTTCTTTTTCAATATAAAAACTCATTGGTTACATGATTCTTATCTATTCTCATTATCTAAGACGAAAAAAAAAAGTTGGTACTTCTTACCCAAGTTAATGGAACAAAAATAGATTTTGCAATTGGATTTTTTCTTGTCCTTTTTTTTTCTTTTGATTTTTGCGTCGGTTTCCAGCGGTATCTTCAACTATGTATTAGTCTCCCCACAAACTCATGATTCAAGGCAATGTAACTAACTTGTCTTTTTTTTTTGCAATTAAATTCTTGTGTTCTTGAACGGCTTCAATATTGGATAGTCATATCAACCAAAATGCCTTATGCCAAGTAATACAAAATTTCTTGTCCTTGATAGTTTATTTCTTTTTGTTTTTGTGGTATTTGCAATTCGAAGCGACGCAACTGAAAAAAAAAAAATGGAACTACCTACACCGAAAAATACTAAATTTTATGCGGGATTCCAACAAAATCTTTCCCATCTTCATTCCCGTGAATAACCTTTTTCGCTGTTCATAGCTATTCGCATCCAGGAAAACAATAAACTGGGGTAAACATTTGCCTCAAACGCAACCACGTTCCATTTTTGTTGATCTTCGCCCAGAACAAGTAAAAAAAAAACGTGATTTCAAGTACGTATAATACAAAAAGAAAAATCTCCCAAAAATAAAATAAATAGCCAAGGTTATACCCGGATAAGCGCGATTCAGTTTATTATTTCTTTACTTTTATGTGCATTCATTACTATTGTACAAATTTCATTTCAATACATACTATTATACTACAACTCTCTCTCTCTCTCTCATTACTTATGCGAGTGATTTGTGAGAAGTCAAGGAAGTGACTGGTCTCAAAATAGCTTCATCCAATTGAGCTTCGTATTCCAAGTTGTTCCATTCGTCTTCTCTTTCATTGTAGTGTCTGAAGAAGAACCAGAACAAGAAACCTGCGAGGAAACAAGAGACACACAAACCGGAGAAGGTCCAAACCATTTTTGGATCGACACTGACACTCAGCAAAGCAATACCAATAGCGGAACCGAAAGCGTTGGTAAGTAAGAACATGGCCATGACCAATGATTTCATTTGAACTGGAGCTTTAGTGTAAGCGTATTCTAAACCGGTAATGGAAGCCAAAATTTCGGAAATGGCAATAAGAACGTATGCTGGAGTTTGTAAACCAATGTTGATGTGGTTACCGTTTTCACAGTTTAATGGTTGATCGTAACATGGACCGGTTTTGTAAATGTAGTGTTGTAAAACAGCGGCGTAAAGCATAGATCCAGAACCAAACATGAAACCCCAGAAGATTTTGGTGATTGGTTTGAATGGAGTATATCTTCTGATGAATGGGTATAATAATCTTTCAAAGATTGGGATAAAGACAATAATGGCAATGGAGTCAAAAGCTTGCAAGAAATCATTTGGCATGGTTTGGGTCATACCAGCACCTTGAGGAGTAAGCAATCCCAACATGGAACCATAGACAACCCAGTAGACTGGATAGAAAATAAACACTTTACAAGCGTAAATGGTACGTTTAACTTCTTCAACAAAGTGGTCATCCCATGGGAATGATTTTTCTGGGTGAACTGATGGTTTGGCACTTTCAAACTTGAAGCCGTTAACCAAACTGGTCCAGGCACATTTAAATGTCTTGTTAACAATCTTGTCACCAATTGGAATTTTGACATAAACGTTTCTACCAAGAGCCAAAGCAATAACGGCAACAAAGAAGAAGCAGAATGGCAAAAGATAAGCGGCCCAGAATCCGACGTGAGCTTCTAATTCAGTGGTGGCAATGACACTTAAAGAACCAAGATTGATACAGAAGTAGAAAAGCATAAACACATTTTGAACAGTGATATTTGGATCAACAATGACTTGTTCACCTTTTTTAGTGGTTTTGATATATGGTTTCTTTTTTGGAATTTGATCAGCAATCAATGGTGACACGTTAGATTTAACACCACCGGTAGCAAGACCAATGATAATAATAGATGCAATATACCCACCAGTGGCAGTAGCTTTACTAGTAATGGAAGGAATAGAAGTAACAAACAAAATCAAAATACCAACGATATAGATACCACAAAAAACACAGATGGTTTTATATTTACCCCAGTAAGTGTCAGAAATCCAACCACCAAGAATTGGGGTGACATAACACCAGAATTGGAAAAAGTAAGACAATGCAGTAGCACCTTGATGGGCCAAACCAAGCATACCAGCTGGTTTATGATCCGGAGTGAATTGCATATAATTTTGGAACGGTGTTGACAAACCGTAGTAGGAAAAACGTTCAGCCAATTCAACAAGGGCGACTAACCAACAACTCCATGGGATTGATTCAGAAACATGTCTTAAAGTGGCGGTTTCATGTTCGGTAGGTTCTCTACCTTCGTCACCGGAATGGATATCGGAAGCAGACATCATTTCAGATCCAACGAGCTCATCGTTGCCGGAAACTTTTTCAAGGGAACCGTTTTTAACATCACCTTCGATAGTATTATCGATTTGAGGTAACTTTTCCTGATTTGACATAATGAGTTTAACTTAATGCAAATTTTAGAATGATCAAGAAAAAAAATTGAAATGTCTAAAAAAAAAAAAAACTTGGCAAATCTTTTGATTTTATAGGATTGTTTAGAAAGGGAAGATAAAAAATTAATAACGGGGAAATTCAATGAAAAAGAAATTTCTCTTATCTTTTTTCAATGGGCTACCAACCAATCACGTAATACATATGGGGGTAGGGCGCCAAATTTCTACATGA
Source organism: Candida maltosa (assembly GCA_030582995.1). Lineage (NCBI taxonomy): Eukaryota > Fungi > Ascomycota > Pichiomycetes > Serinales > Debaryomycetaceae > Candida > Candida maltosa. Next base: position 21,384 of record JAKTXQ010000013.1, read on the forward strand.
GGCGATTTTTTTATTAGGTCATTTGGAGTTTCGCATTAAACGTATTGTACAAATTAATATTATTTTTTAGTGAAATTTTAAAAATTGCAGTTCATGCATGCAACGGATCTTAAGATGGAAAAACTTTTTTTTTTTTGTTTTTTTGGAAAAAAAAAGAAACGGAATAATCATAATCAACAATAGGTTTGCGGCATTTTGATAATTACTCCGGTTAAAAAACCACCTAATCTAGAAAAAAAAGCAATTCAAAGCAAGATGTCCACTCATTTCTTTTTATTTTATCTTATCTTATTGGAACTGACTAGATGAACTATTTTTTTTATCAATAAAGATAAGTATGATAAAAAATTATTATATTTGCTAAAGCCGGTACAAAAAACAAAAGAAACACCTTAAAATTTTTTTCTTTTTTAGTACTTGCATACATACAGGTTGCGGCAAACAATACAAAAAACTTCGGCCAGCTCATCGCATGGCACGAACTTTTTTTTTTTTTTTTTAAAAAGTACTGTACAAAGAGAAAAACTTTTCACGCTTTTTCACGGCATCCACTAATCCACCGTTAAGCGAAGTCGAGCATGATGTACGGTATGGGGTAATAGCTAAAAATCGCCGTTTTTTCGTTTGTTTTTTTTTCCACGGACTTCTACACGCGTTTATGACTAAACAAACACACACGCTTGCTTATCGGTGCCGTATATGGATACTGATTTGGTAGCGGAATATAGGAACGGCTCAAACTTTAATTTTTTGTTTTCCCCACATTATCTAGCATCGATCTGGTAGATAATAAAAACAAAGCACAAGTAAGGAACAATAATCGGTAAATAATGTATCTTGTGTATCTATTGTTTTACTCTATATATCTCTATACTTCCCAATATCCAGGAAACAAGTAGTGCATCTTTTCTAATAATTCCTTCTTGACTCCGTGAGGACTGGTACTAACAGCGTATTTCATACTTCCTTCAATATCAGAACCGATATCACCGCCCTTAACTGCGAATTCGTCAATTAATCTAGCAGCTAATTTACAGGCATTGGCGGAATTGGCTTTCAAATTACCAACAACAGTTTCAACAGTAACTGGTTCTTCACTTTCATTCCAAGAATCATAATCGGTGGACATACAGATCATTTGATAAGCAATTTCAGCTTCACGAGCCAATTTAGCTTCTGGCAAAACCGACATGTTGATAACTGAACCTCCCCAAGTTCTATATAATTTGGATTCAGCTCTAGTGGAAAATTGTGGACCTTCCATACAAATGATAGTCAAATCTTCACCGTTGTTGGTCTTTTCTTTGGTGTGCAAGATAGGAGCTTCACCTTCCAAGAATCCTTCACTTGGAATAGCATCAGCAATTAACTTGTTCAATTTCAAATCGAATGGTTCACCAAACATGGCATGGGCAACAAACCCTTTTTCGAAAAAAGTAGATGGTCTAATACCTTTAGTTCTATCAATGATTTGAGTAGGTAAAACGAAATCTCTTGGCTTGATTTCTTGTTGCAAAGATCCAACTGCTGAAAAAGCGATAATTGCCTTGACACCTAATTTTTTTAAAGCAGCGATATTGGCTCTTGATGGAACATCACTTGGTAACAAATCGTGATGTTGACCGTGACGAGCTAAGAACGCAACTGGGAATCCCAGTTCAGTTTTGGAAATGGTAATTGGACCTGATGGAAATCCCCATGGAGTACTGACAGTTAATCTAGCAACTGGATGTAAGTTTGGTAAATCGTATAAACCAGTACCCCCAATAATAGCTAAAGTAATTGGACCATCGTAATGATGTGGTAATTTGGAAAGATCAACTTTTTCTCTATGAACTGACATCTTGACTTGACTAACTTTGAAATTGGGGAATTTTTATCTTTACCATAAACTAAGAAAAGAGAAAAACCAACGTCAATTGAAGGATTTTTTTTTTTTTCGTCGTGAACCCGTGGGTAGAAATTAGTCTATCTTGACTGTGGCATATCTTCGAATTTTTTTTTGTTTGGATCTCAGTTAAGAAAAAAATTTTTGAAGGTCGTGTCAAAGTGTCATTTTTTCTTTCTTTTCTTTTCTTTTCTTTTTTTCCTCTCACATTGCCATGCAACTAACAAAGAAAAATATTAATCGAAAAATCTTCAGATTGATTTGCTGACCTGTCCACACAATGTTATCGAGACAGATACTTACACGAAACACCACTCCATGTCTCGTTAGATGCTTATCACGTAGTGCACGTGGAGTTATTCTGGCCGCTGCCAAGAAAGCCCTTGAAAAAACCAAAGCAAATACGAAAAATATCCCGAACGAAATCCCAACCGTGCAACCAAGAAAGTTTCTCCCATTATCTGCATTACCTCAGTTACCAGAAGAGCTCAGGCCACAAGAAAAACCAAAAGGGGTAGATTTCACCATACCTAAAAAATATCTTAAAACGTCGATACCAGCTGAAGTATCTGAAGCTGATAGGAAAACCGCCATAGAAATTGTAGAGAAAGCTGACAGTTTTACTAAGGATCAGAAGGATGAAACGCTAAAACAGTTGGCTTTGGAAATTCAAAAATACGTTGAGTTTGATCCTACTAGAGGACCTCTGGTTTCAGAACATCCTTTAAAAAGAACTTTATCCGGGATAGGAAAATTGAATCCAGGGTTTGATAACATAAAAGATGAATATTTATGGGAACTTTTCCCAAGAGGTAAAACATTTGGCGTTCCTCCATTCCAACAAGATTCTGCATTCGGGTTTAAAGAATGGGAAGAAGAACTTATCAAACAAAGAGAAAAGGAAGAACCGGAAATCCAAGCCGCAAAGAAAAACCTCGAGGAATATAGAAAAGAATATTTGGCATCGGGAGAATCATTTTATATCGTCAAAGGAGGACGTAAAAAGGTCAATAAGAAGTTACTTAAGAAGTATATCGAACTAAAACGAAAAGGTACTACCAAATTGCGTCTGGACGATGACTATGATGACTATGACAATGAAGATTAAATAGATTAAAACAAAAGTTTAAGTATTACGTGTATATTAAAAAACAAAAAAAATGAAATGAAGTGGGAATGAAATTGAATTGAAAGAATTTCACAATGTATATAAGAACCGTTTTTTATTGTTATTTTTTTTTTATTATTTGGTTTATTCAACAATATTCAATTCAACATCATTGTAACCAAATTTGTTTTTATTTTCTTCATAGACTCTTTTTAATTCGTCCACGTATAGTTTATGATACTTGTCTAATAATGCTTGAGGGATTTTAGTCTTGATGGAGGAAGATTTTGGTTTTTTATCTCCATTCAGCTTGAAAATATCAGTGAAAGAACCGGATTTCTTGATTGGTTTTTCTTTATCATCAGCAAACTCTTCCGGGTGTTCGGCTTTGTATTCTTGTAAAACACCAGCAGGGATATAAACTGGCCTACCGACACATATATTGATTGGATTTCTGAATGGTAACAACCCAAAATCGTAGATAAAAACACCACGAGCACTGAATAATGGAATGGTAAATTGGAAGGTTGATTTCATCCATCTTTGAAATTTGTATAAGAAAGAACCAGGAGCTGGATTTGCCAATCTATAAACATCAGCTTCACCAAATGCAAAAATTGGCACCAATGCCACATTACCCAACTCGATAGCCAATTTAACAAATCCTTTACGTTTATTCAAAACCAATTGAACTTCACGTTTTGTTTTGTGAATTTCTATAGTGTTGGTAGTACTGCTTTTAACAACTTCTCCTTCTTCATTTTCTTCTTCGTCTTCAACATCGCTTCCATGAATGTCTTTGTTTTCTTTATATCCGTACCCTACTCTAGCATGTTTGGCAACCATATTGTTTAATAACGATTCTTGGGCACCTCCAACTACTAAACAAACAGAATTATCTCCATTATTAATAAGACTTCTAATATTTTTGGCTGATGCACTGGTGATACCCAATCCCATTAAATAATCACGATAAAATGGGACAACAAACTGGGTAGTAAGGGTTAATGGGAAAATGGTTCCTAAACCAGGGAATAATCGTTCACCTTTAGAACTATCGTGGAAAAATGGTTTCAACCATTTCGAAAATGGAGTATATGGTTCATTTCTCAATGCATTGGTAGCAAATAAACCTACTGCACCCATGGAAATAACCCCATGTGGATGGTATCCAAAAATATATCTTGGACCAGTTGATATTTCTTTAATTTTCCCCGATTTAGCCAGAGAAACATCATTTAATCGTTTCTGCAACCCCAACTTCTTGAAAAGCTTATCCACCAAAGTTCTGCTATGTTCCGAAACCAAATCTTGTTCATCATCATCTGAACTTTCAGTTTCTTCAACCAATACTTCACTAAAAGTTGGTTCTAAATCAACCGTTTTGTACACCTTAATCGGGAAATACCTTACAAACCAGTCCCAAATTATAAAATTCTTCATCGAATTACGGACACGATAAACTACTTTACCATTTGTTGGGGTATGTAAATCAAAACCGTATAACCATGTAAAGTACGGGAGGATTATCATAACCCATCCAAATAACCCCAAAGATATGGTGAACAAGAACAAACAAATAAAAAATGGGATACTGACAAAGTGCCAAATCACTCCTAATGTTTCTAGTCTATGTGATAATGGAGTGTTTAAGGGAGCAATATTAATGAAGGCACGTTTTTTTCGACTAGTGGTAGATGAACGTTTTGATTGTTTGTCAGTACTGTCTTTTCTTCTTCTAAGTTCTGAATCTCCATTGACATCTGGTTGGACTTTTGGTACATCTATATCAATAGTAATTTCTGATGAATCTTCCGACATGGTTAGATATCTATGTGTTTGTGAAAGTGTGTGTGTTTGATAAGTAACTTCGGGGGAAAAAAAGCGAGGAAGGGGAAAAATAATAAATAAGTAGCAAAAAAAAAAAAAAAAATTTTAGGGAAAGTTAAAAAAATAAGGATGGTCCACGAAAAAAGCAGGAGGTGGAGGTAGTGGAGGGGAAAGAAAGAAAGATTTAAACTAAAAAATTATTTCTAATTTTACTTTTGACAAGTTCTTCTTTGAAATGTTTTTTTAGTCTAGATAAGTTGATGGTAAGTTCTCTTTTTTCTGTTTAAAGGTGGGTTGTGCTAGATATTTATATCACAACAATACTTCAATGGTTTCGAAGAAATTTCATTGGGTCATTGGGTTTTTTAGTCATTACTCCCTTTGTCATTTATAGAATAAATAAGAGAGAACACACCCCCATTATTCTTTTGTTTTTTTGTTATTTTTATATTGTTATTATAACCCATGCATATTATTATATTTTCACTGCGAAAATAAATTTCCAGATCGGGTTAAATTAGTTTTTGTAGATCCATGAAACTTTGTAAATCTTTCACACAAATCTCACTTTTGTCACGCTATTTTGCGAACCTTGTTCGTATTGATTGATTGGTTGGTTCGTGTGTGTATGTTTATTTATTGTTTGTTCTATGTATATGCATTGTGTGTAAAAAAAACTGAACACGTGATCATCACCAAAATATTCCCATTTTCAGTTTATTTTTTTTTTCTGTCTTTGAAAAATTGTCCTCCGAAAAATATAACAATACATCAAAATAACTGCAATGGCTAAAAGGAAAAGAGATGATGACTATGATTCATTAAACTCTACCGAGGTTGAAATAGATACACCGGAACCACAACAAAGTGACAATAATAACGATGATTTAAAAACTCATTATTACTTACAACCAAATACTACCGATACGTCTTCATTTCAACAAGTGTTCCGTAACCTTGCAGATCAATCAACAGAGTTCCCTGTTGATACTACTCCATTTATGAGTTTGTTTAATGGGTCTGAGCTTCCAGAGAATGTTAATTTCAGATTCAAATTATACAACCAAGTCTGGAGTCACCAATTGTCCAAAATCCAACGTATTTTAAACAACGCCAACGATGATTTATTCCAAGATCTTGTCAAATTCATCAATCAACAAAGTCTTCAACGATTATCAGTTGGATATGTTCAATTGACTTCCAACACAGCTAATAACTTGAGAATTTTACAAGAGTTTTACCTGTACCTTCAACAAAGAGACAATTATGATTATAAACTTATCATTCTTAATTCTAAAAAATTCACCTATAATATCAAAAGTATCTTACGTGAAGTAGTCAAACAATTCAATGAATCATGTGGAACCAAGTCTTCCAGCTCTTCAAGGATTAATTATGATCTCGATAATATCGTCGATTGGTTTGATGAGGAGAAACTTCGAAAAACTAAAGTGGTGCTAGTATTAGAAGATACCAACTTAATCAATAACCAACTTCTCAATCAATTACTTAAAGTCTTACAGTCGTATGTTGGTAGAATTCCATTCAAAATTCTTATGGCATTGTCCTGTGATACCGTCAGTTCTTGGATTAATGTTAATATTGCCAATGATTTACGTATGAGTATTGAAGGGTACAAGTTTAAGAGTAATGACAATAAAAGTTTAGGGTACATCATTTTGAATAACTTATTTTTGACACCGGAATTGACAGAAGATAATCCGTTATTGATCAACAACACTTTGAGTACCATTATTCTTAATCGATTTGAAAACTCCAATAATTCCATTGATGCGTTGATTTCGGAAATAAAATTATGTTACATGATTTACTTTTATCAACTGCCATTATCGATATTGATTGCACAAGATCCACTGTCGAAACTATACATTGACGGGTTGAGAAAACTACTGTCGTTTAAAAAATACATTGAGTTACGAATTCATCAAGGAGATGCTCGTGTCAAAGATTTATTGACTCAAGACGAAGCCGTAATTAAGCTTTTCCAACAAGCAAGACGAGATTTTGCTAAATTTAAATTGGTGGTTATGAATGCCATCAATATCATTTACCAATTGCATCCTAACAAACCAAAACAGAAATTTGAATTATACAAGTTGTTGATAAATCATAAATTGTTAAACTCTAAATATTTGTACCATTCAGTCAAAGATATGGCAAAACTTCCAGAAGATGTTTTAGGAAGAGTGATTTTTGGGTTGACGGAAAACTGTAAAGAAGTGGTTGGTGACTTGAAAGATGATCATTTGATTAAATTTATTCAGAGTTTGGCGGATTTGAATGATTTGAAAGAAGTTGGAGCCAAGATAGAATCTTATTTCGATAATAGTATCTTGACTACGCCGTTGGAGTATATGGTTTTCCATGAAGTATTCTCAATGAATGGAGGAATTATTAAAGAAAGACATAGTCGACCTCCTTTGTTTGAAGAAAACTATGAAAATTTAATGATTAACCTATTACGACCAAATTTAAGAGCGACTTTGGAACAAGGATTAGATGGGTATGAGGTATATTTGAAGAATCCATTAATCACCAATAAAATCGAACAACCGGTGCAAGTTCCAATATTAAATCACTTATTCAAGTTGTACAAAGAAGCACCATCGCTGATTAACATACATGACTTTTATTTAGCATTCAAGGCTACTCTAAGTGAAGAAGAATATTCCGTACCGGGTCAAGATTGGGATAAGTTAACGTTTGCATGGTTTGTTCAAAGTTGTCATGAATTAATGCTAATGGGAGTTTTACAACAAAAACCAAAAGGTGATTATCTAGAAAAGGCAATCTGGAAAGGTGTATAATTTTTTTTTTGCTTTAGTTTTTTTTTTTTTTGGAATATAAACGTATAAATATAGGCTTAAGCTTGAGCAGGTGGTTCCGTATCATCTTCTTTTACCTCTTCTGCTGCTGGTTCTTCTGCTGCTGGTTCTTCGACTGGTTCTTCTATTGCTGGTGCTGCTTTGGCTTTAGCGGCTGCCTTAGCTTTTGGAGCTGCTTTAGCAGCTACTGGTTCTTCAGCTGGGGCTTTCTCATCCAGTCCACCTTCGGCAAGTTCATTCAACTTTTCAGCATCTTCAGCAGCTTGTTCTTTAGTTTCAGCTTCTTCGGCAGCTTCAATTTGTTCTTCTTCCAATTTTTCTTCAGCTTGTGCAAGTTTTTCTTCTTGACTTTCATCTGCCAACTCTTTTAATTTGTCAACTTCGGCTTGGGCTTGTTCGTTCAATTCTTCTTCTTCAGGACCCCAATTATACATACCTGAAATAGAATTACCTGCTTTAGTCGACATATCTTTTACTGATTCAATCATAGCATGGTGATGACCGGAAATAGATGTGATACCAAGTAATACAAGGAATCCAGCAAGAATAGTCAAGACTATTAATCGTTGTGATCTGAACATACGGTTTGATATACGTGTTGAGTTAGCAATCATGATGGAGGTGTTGTCAGTTATGAAATTTTTTTCTCTTCCTTTTCTAGTTTTCCTTCTTCCAAAAAAAAAATAATAAAATTAAATATCTTATGGAAAGAAATATTGTTTGACAAATGGAAAGAACGAAGAAAAGAAGGGTATTGATAATAATAATTTATTTTTCTATTGATTTTTTTTTGTATCATTTAGTTGCTCTATATATGCAGTATACATTTAAAGTCGTGTTTTCGTTGCACAAATTATCTCCTCCGGATATTCCTTTATTCATCTAAATAGTTATAGCTACGCATCCATACTTCACCTAATTTATTAAAATGTTCAATTTCATCTGGTGTAAATTTGATTATGAACCCTTTATCATCTGGATCATCTGAATTGCCGATTGAACTATAAGCACACCATGTGTAACCACCACAATATTGTCCCATATGTTGCCATGCTTTATTAGGTTCATCCAAGTACTCATCATCAGTTTGGGCATTCTTAGGTGGCACCATAGCATACTTTATCTCCAACCTATTTTCCCAAAATGCTTGAAACTGTTCCAACGTTTTGAGATTCGTGAATCGGTCACCTTTGGTAAATTCTGCCTCAAAATCAACATTAGCGCCTTGATTACAGAATTTAAATCCGGAATTAAACCATAGCAATGTATGATCATCTTCATCATTTATATGTGCTGGATGATTTGAACATAGTTCCTGTGATTTGAATTCTTTAGGAGGATTTCCAAGATTATTGATCCGCTCTTCATATGGAGTAAAGTTACCAATAGCTGCTGCTGGGAGGTTGTTGAATTCATAGTTTTCATCCCCCATAATGGAAAGCGATAACCAAAACATTTCTTTATCACCATATAGTTTCTCGGCAATTGGCAGGAAGAAATTCAAATTGGCCATAACTAACGGTTGTGTGAAATGGAGTTTCCGATTGATCAATACTAATCCACTTTCCATGACATGACTGATTTTTTGGGAAATTACTGGTATCGACATTGTTTTCTCGGAAATTTGCAGAAGTCCAAATAATTTTTCATCTAAATGACTATTCATTAATAATAAGAATAATTTAATATCATAATCGGATCTAAACTCAGCAGTGTTTCTATCACGATAAAATAATGTTCCTGATTGTTTGTATTTCTCCAACTCAAAGAAAAATTCTGGGGGTTTGGTCAAAATGGTATCGGCGTCGATTAAAATGATTTCTTCAAATGAGTTAAATAACACGGCCAAGATTTTATTCCCGAATTTCTCAAATTTATATTTGTAATTGGAGTCAATTGCCGGCGATACATTGATTAAAGTTACATCTTGAACAGGGTAATTCTGATCTGACTGTGATGTGCTGGCGCCTCTAATTTGAAGTTTGGATTCATCCGATAAGGTACCTTCAGTATAAATGATTTCTATTGGTAGGGTGTTTCCAAGATATCTTAACAAATGAATTAATCTGACACAATCATCCACGTGAGAATCGGAAATTGTCAACACAATACCTTTCCCATTTAGTGTTTCTTTATAGCTAAGCAAGAAATTATTTGGGTCAAATTCAAATTCAATAACTTCACTGGTAGTTGTTAACAATTCAAAATGTGGTGATTTCCTAGTTAGCCAAGGGTATACTTTTGTTTCCAAGTTATCATAATTGACATCTTGATTTTCTGTGGTTAGGTACGAATCTTTCCAATTTATTCTTGATAAAATTTGCTTCTGGTCGGCGATGAACGCTGAATCCTTATCGATAAAACATTTGTTGAATACTTTGACGTGTGTAAAATAATCATGTAAAGTTTGTTCATGTTTGGCAATTTTCTCACGAGAAGCTTTAAAATCTTTTTTAATTTTTTTCAAATCCTTTTTCGTGACGGTATATTCTGGTCCAAATTCTCCAGTAAGTATGTTTATTGACTCCAGTTGGTATTCATCCCATTCCATATAGTCAAATTTATCGTATAGGAGGTATTCATGAGGATTCACGATGAGATCATCAGTCATCTCAACATTCAGAAAATACAACTGGCATCTCTCTTCCAAGTTGTAGTTTTTCATAATATCGAACAATAGACTCTTTCCGGGCTTATCACTGTGGAATAGTTTATGGTATACGGATGATCCTGGTGTGCTTATCGTAGGTATGAAAATAGGATAATTTTGTCGAAGAATTTCAGTGAATTCATGATTTATCATTAACATTTCTTGCGTATCCAAATCCGTATATGATTTCCAGATAAAGAACAACACGAAGAGGAACCATCCTGCTAGAGCTATGGGGATCCACTGTTTCGGTATATGTAGTTTTATCACTTTGACTAGCATCGATGATGACTGAAAAAGAAGAAGAAGAAGAGGCACATGCTTAGAAATGTAAAAAAATAAAAAAAAAATAGAAAATTAAAATATTTAATATGAAACCAAACGTGTTTGATTATTATTTAATAGAACTATTTGTATTTATTTTTGACAGTTGTAGAAATTGTAAGAGAATATAATAATGCTAATGTATTGGGTCACGTGATATAACATAGACACTACTGTGGCGTTTACCCCTGAGTGCTACCCCTGAGTTATAATATAAATTCCCCTGAATATTCTATTCTATTTGTTAGTTTATTACTAGTTCTACAGTATCTATATACGTATTTCACTATCATTATTCAAGACATGGAGCCCAACTTCAGTCCATCAACGAAACTCGCTGAGTATTCGTCGCCTGCAACTTTTTCTTCACCTATGGCGTTATTTTTTAGTTTCTTACATTGGATTAAGTCAGTTATACTGTCACTTTTAACCGTCCTGTTTTTTGAAACCTTTTTTAACACTCCTGGTACAGACAATTTCCTTGATGATGATTTCGAGATTAATTTTGCGACTTCGTTTGAATCTTTTCAATCATGGTCCAAAAATTTAGGTACCACTTTCTATTATTTTTTCTCAAATTTTGCTCCTTTTGGTGATGATTCAGAAAATTTTTCTGACACTTTGATTACTTTTTTTTCTTATTGTTTCCGTTTTTTGTTTTATCTTCTTACGTTTTTTTTCAAACACCCTGGTTTTATCATATTGATTATCGGTTTAGTTGTTTATTGCCGTTTTATTCATCCATGGTTTAGAAGAAGTGCAAAAACCAAGAAGTCATCACAGAGTAATACCGAATCTACCGCGTTCAATGTCTATGTCCTTAATTATTATACAATTTTATCGGATAAGAATGAAGAACCTCAACCGCTTCCAAGAATTCAATTATCCTGGTATCAGCGTCTTTTTAATACTTTTCATACCGTTTTTTACTCATTTTTGGCAATTTTCCGCAAATCTAATTCCCACTATCAGTTCGAAGTAATTGACTTCAGTGTTACTCCTGGTTTGATTCTTACTCAAATTGGTCCAACATTACATTCTACTCCTTTCAATTCTAAGTTGTTATTAGGTGCTCTTTTTCTGTCAGCCTTTAATAAGAATCTACCAATTGTTCGTGCATTTAACGATCCCAAATTAAGTTTTAGTTCTATTAACAGCTTCAAGCGATGGTTCTTACAACAGGATCACAAACATACGCTTAAGCTCCGTCGTACCAAATATCCCTCATTTAATAATTCCGTTACCTATCAGTTATCCAAACTCTTTCGGTTAAAGAGACCATCCACGTTAGTTGACTTGCGAAGTCAAATTTCGACTATCACTACATTCCAGTTCCTTCTGATTTTTTCAGTTCAAACATTATATGAGGTTTTAAAGATTACCATTTGGCATCTGACACCTTGGCTTTGTACAGCCGTTGAAAAAATTTTGAAATCTTATAAGAATGTTGACTTCATTCACATGATATATTTGCTTTTGGATACGCATTTAAACGTGCCGCCAAGTTTTCCGTGTAATGCTTCAGATGCCCATGATGCATCAATTCCTAAATCACCACGTTTTCGTGATCGGAATAAAGCAGTTGATTCTGGTTCTGCATCCAAGTTGCTTACGAACACATCTGAATCTGCTCAGACTTTGGATGATAATTCCAAGACAACCACTTCGGTTGATCCTTCATCTAATGATCTGAATTCTACCACTATAACTGAACATGCTAATCTGATTTCATCATCTACTGAATGACTGTCGTCAAAGTTACGTACAATTGTTAACATTACTTTTGATGATTTTTCCGTCGCTGCACTTATTGATAATGGTTCCACGTCTTCTTACATTTCGTCTCATTTAGCGGATGATCTTAAATTACCCCTTGTTACTGATTCCACATCATCGTTGAAAGTGGAACAATTTCTTTCTTCGTCTACTATCCCCGTCGTTTATACTAGGGCGACTTTCCGTTTACCTTATAACACATATAATTTTTCCCAGACTTTTTTTGTCGTTGAAAATCCTAATCATCAATTGGTGTTAGGTGATAATTTTATCCGTTCTTTCGGAATTGAAATTGGTCAATCCGGGCTTACTTCATCTTGTTTAGATTATCCTGTGCCATTTGTCGGTCTGGATCCAATGTTGGATAAGATTTCCGATCTTGTGTCTCAATTTAAAGAGAAGCCACCACCATCGGAACTTGTTATAACCACTCCATACGAGATCAAGTTCAATCAAACTCCTGATTTTAAAACGACTCGTTTACCACATTTCTCCCACCAAGATGACGCTTTCATTTCTTCTCACATTCAAGAGTTACTTGATGCTGGTAAGATTGAATACGCTGACCCTACTGATTTATATTGTATTCCCTTTTTGGTACCAAAGAAATCACCACCTTTCAGACGAATGGTCATAAATTATAAACCAATTAATCAATTCATCCAGCTTCCTGCTAATGAGTTCATTCCTATTAACCAATTACTCGCAAATTTGGCTGGATCAACGATATATTCAAAATTGGATCTCACTGCCGCTTTTTCGCAGGTGCCTCTAGCACCATGTTCACGTCCATTCACTGCTTTCCGGACCAAGAATAATTTCTATCAGTATAGAGTATTGCCCTTTGGGTTAAGTATATCACCTGAGATATTTGGGCGCACCTTGACCAAATTGTTTGGTCAGTGCCCGTATATTAAACTTTATATGGATGATTTGTTGATCCACAGTACAGGGGCCGAGGACCATTTTCGTCATCTCGAGTTTGTCCTTTCAACACTTTACGAGAATAATTTTGGGGTTAATTTCGCCAAATCTGAATTCGCAGTTCCATCTATTAGTTGGCTTGGTCGAATCATTTCCCCTGGCAAATTAAAACCTCAACAAGCTTCTATTGACACGATTTTGAATCTTACTCCGCCCACTACTAAACATACTTTGCAAGTGTTCCTCGGGCATATAACGTACTTACAATCTTTTATCCCTAATCTTTCCAAGTTAACGGTACCATTTACCGACTTATTGAAGAAGCATGCTAAATTTACCTGGTCCGATGTTCATCAGGCTGCCTTTGATGAGATTAAGTTAATTTTAAGTAGTCAACCAACCCTAGGTTGTTTTGATCCATCTTTAGCTTCCCGAATTTTAGTTGATGCTTCCTATACAGCTGCTGGTTTTGTTTTCGAGCAATTGCATCAAGAACATTGGGTACCAATCGAATACCGTTCTATTAAATTTTCCGGCAGTCAGCTTAACTGGAATACTGCTGATAAGGAGTTATATGCACTTGTATCTGCTGTTGAAACTTTTTCTTTTTACCTTGTGGATCGAACTCAAGTTACTGTTCTTACAGACCACAAGAATCTTATTCGGGTTATTCATAAATTGGATCTTACTCCCAATCAAGCCCGTTGGATTACAAAATTATTCAATTATAATTTTAATTTATGTCATATTGCTGGTCACGATAATCAAATTAGTGATTTTATTTCAAGACATAGTTCTACTACTACTACACACTCTATGAATTTTATTGATATTGCTTTGGATCAACAGGACGCTTTTGTTGCTAACTATGAGGAAGATCCTACTTTCGGTCTTATTGTTAAGAATTTATCACATTATCCAGCTTATCATTTCGCTAATAATTTCCTCTATTATAAAAGCCGCCTTGTCATTCCGGCTTCTCAAGTCCAATCACTTTTAGATTCTTTCCACACAAGCATTTACTTTGCCCATCCGGGTATTAATAAGATGTATAATATTATTAAGAAAACGTTCCATTTTCCACATATGAAGCGTACGATTCGGGACTATGTCAATTCTTGTGAACAATGTTTACGTGTCAAACCCGCAAATCGTCGTTTGGGCTTATTACAACCCTTTTCAGAGCCGAATGGTCGTTGGCAACATATATGCTTGGATGTGGTCAGTGGTTTTCCAAATATTCCTGACCCTTTTGGTCAGATGGTCAATGCAATCTTAGTTATAGTGGATGTTTTTTCTTCCCGTTGTCATTTCATTGCGGTCAATACTGCTTATACTGCTAAAGATTATGTCCTGGTTCTCCTTCACCGTTATTTTCCTTTACACGGGTACCCGCAGTATGTTACTACTGACAAACAATCTGCTTTTACTTCCGAATTATTTGCTGACTACATGACTACTTTGAACATTGGCCATACAACATCGGTTACTGGTCATCACGAAAGCAATGGTAAAGTTGAACGATATATTCGTTCCCTCCAAGAATTTTTGCGGTTATATATTAATGACGCTAATCACTGGGGTGATTTACTACCACATGCGGAATATACTATTAATTCTTCACCTTCTTTCAGTTTAGGAGGCTTATCACCATTTTTCCTTGATCTCGGTTACCATCCTACTAAGCCTACCGATACATATTATCCGACTTGTTCTGATTCCGCTACTCGTGGACAATTTTTTATTGCTGAAGAATTAGAAAGGTTGGGTAAAGCCGCTAGAGTTGCTCTTAAAGCTTCTCGTTCCATTAATAAAGCACATTATGATGCTAATCGTCGAAATCCAGATATACATGTTGGGGACAAGGTTTATTTAAGTTTAAAGTACCTTCAACATATTCCGGACGTTCATAATCAAAATCTTCCTCCTAGTTTAAGAGGTAAATTCATTGGACCTTATGAAGTTATTCGTCAGGTATCTCCGGTTAATTACGAGATAGCCTTACCCCCATCATCAAAGAAGTCCAATTCCATTTTTCATGTTTCTCAATTTAGGGTACAACATTCTATGCCAGACCTTGTTTATTCTGCCCCTTCAGCTCTTCCGCAACAGTTTAAACGTTATTCTGATGGTAGCGTTGAGATGGAAATCACTGAAATTCTTCTGCATAAGAAGAGGGGAAAAGGATATAAGATGACTGTGAGGTTCCTTGATGGCGATACAGAAGAAATTCCTTTGAATAAATTAATTAAATCCGCTCCTATTTTAACTGAAGAATACCTTAATTCTCATGGTTTATCTATTCCGGAACAAAGCAACAAAAAGAATTAAGAAGAAGGGCAGTGTATTGGGTCACGTGATATAACATAGACACTACTGTGGCGTTTACCCCTGAGTGCTACCCCTGAGTTATAATATAAATTCCCCTGAATATTCTATTCTATTTGTTAGTTTATTACTAGTTCTACAGTATCTATATACGTATTTCACTATCATTATTCAAGACAGCTAAGCATTTGTTTATCTAATTTTTCATTAATTAATTAAATTGCTCATTACGGCTTATTTACTTTTTAGTTCTCTTTTTTTTATTTACGGTGACCGCCTTGTGGCGCTATTGGTCAGCTAGCTGGCGTATTTCATGCAAATATGTATCAGTTTTGATTATGCTTTGTACAATATCGGAATCTCATCGTGCGATCTGAGGTTTTTGTGTCTTATTTTTTTTTCTTTCTGGTCCGGATATGAACTATCAACAAACTTATTATTATTTTTTTTTTTTAGAACAATAGGTGTTTCGAGGTTGCATTTCACCAATCTAAACAATGAAGATAAAGCTTGCTGATATATTCTGTGATTTGTTTATTTATATTCAGTTTTCATTATTTAAAAAGATCTAATAGTGATACGGCATTTATACGATTTTTTTTTTTTTTTTACACTGGACGCGTAATTACGTAAAGTTGATTTTTTAAAAAAAAAATATGGTTCCCGTTAAAAACTAATAATATATAAAAAAAAAAATACATAGATGTATATAAAAAATTAAATATTCCCCCGAATAAATAATTTGTGATACATCCATCAACAAATATACAAACAAAAAAAAAAGTAGATATTATCCCCCCTTACGTTTCTGGCCCCAGTCCAAATATACGTATGGTTATTTACTTACTTCTTACGTCTGAAAAGTTTGGCAAAATCAGGTAATGGAATATCTCTTGGTACGATATAATTATTCTGTGGATTACTCATACCTGCCCAAGCCTCATACCATCCAGAAAAAGCATTAATGACCCCAATTATACCTCCTGCTTTGATAGTATTTTCACTTCCCAGTAAGAAGCCAGCAGCGAGAACAATAATTGTTAAATCCAATGTGAAAAGAGCCCAGAAGAAGGAGAATGTAGATTTGACAACGGTCATTAACAACATGGTGGTGAAAATAGCCCATCCGACAGCCATTAATCCAATGGCTTGGTTTAATCCATCAGGTACATCTTTATAAGCGTCAGCAATACCGAAAGCAGGAATGAAAATAGCACCAAAACTTAACCAGAATGAACCATACGAGGTGAATGTGATAAAAATAAATGTCCCTACTTGAGATCCAATAAAGAATCCCCAGATACCTGACAAAAACTGAACCAAACCTCCCATAAAGATAAACAAACTAACTGCAACATTGGTGAGTTCGATATGTTTAGCACCAGCGAAGTATAACCCTAAGACAAGAATATTAAAACTGGTAGCAATCAACCCAAGTGGAGCTGTGTTACCATATTTGTGAGTAGGATATGGTGCCAAACCAGGGTTCAAAGTACCACCGAAAGCTTGCATCAATTCATGACGATAATATTTATGGTTTCCAATCACGATAAATTCATCTCCGTCACCTGTAATAGTGCAAGTTTTAACAGGTACAGACCCCTCATGATGATCCGTGATTGGAGTGGTTTTAAAGTCAGAAGATATCGACTCACTAGAAGACATGGTTCGTATGGCTGTGTTTGATATTTTATTTTACTTTGATCTTGAAAGAATTAATTATTTTTTTTATCATCAAAGTCGTAACGTTTCTTATTTATACAGAAGTGAAGATTTGGAAATTCAGGTGTGGGATATGTATGTGATAATTAAAACACCGGGAAAATAGCTTATTTTTTTACTGTTTTTTTTTCTATTAGGGGTTTTGTGTAATTCCACTTGCAGATTTCCGTTTCGTATACAATTGTTTTCCGCATCTAGGGCTACATACAAATCCTTCTTTTGAATTTCTTTTTTCATACATTTCCTTTGGGGTAAAAATAAAGAGAAAATAAAATAAAATAAATTAAATTAGTTTCCTTCCCCCTCTCCCTTTGTTAAGTGGAAGTTTTTTGTGGAGTAATCCGGAAATACTAAAATATAAGAAGATCTAAGATGTTAGCGGAAATGTCCAATTAAACGTTTTGGATTATATTTCCTCTTCCATGACTAGGCTGATATCAAAGAACTGTTCAGATTTCCCGTATGAACGAGGGTTTGTAGAAAGAAAGGTGAATGACCCTTGTTTTATTTGGTTATGGGATCTTTTGTTGATTTCTACGTTGTTTTTTCCCATGTCTAACCTTTATATATCATGGTTGATGGTTTCGGTATTCAAAAAAGGGGACCTAACGGTTGAGAGGTTTTATTTTCACGATTGTTTAAAGAAAAATGTTGCATATAGATACGTAATGGAAATTTGTTGCATATAAATATTTAGTCAAAAAATGCAACAAATTTTTTCCAAAATTTTTATCTTAAAAAAAAGAGTTTACTGTTAAGATTGCAAAAATAAGGTTTTCGTATATCAATCTAAGGTCAGGTCCATCATCTTCATCCATTTAGTCGTAAATGACAATCAACAAATTCCACTCAAGATTTCAATTTCGCTATCTCCTACTCAATATCAAATAAGACAAGATCCATAAAACACCTATTCGTTAACTAACCTTATTAAGAGTCACGTTTTGATGCCCATCCATGGAAAAATTTACATCTTCATCGGTAAAAAAATAAACAAAAAAAAAAAAGTGCGACTATAACCGAAATTTCACTCCTTTAATGAAAAATTTGGTACAGCACGAGACGGCGCCGGTAACGGGGACACATAAAAAATGTGTTTGCGTAGCCCTGGCACTAATTTCCATACAATAACAATAACTAGATCCTATTTACCAAGAAATTAAACTAACCATCAATAACCGAGATTACCACTGTGGTTTTTATTTAATGCTTGGATCTCACTACTTTTTTTTATTTTTTTCTCTCTTTTTTTTTCTCTTTCTGCGTGAACTTTTGACTCATTGAAAATTTTTATTTATAACCGTTGAAGTTTTCTTTTTCCTTTTTTCTTTCTTTTTTTTTTCTTTGTACAATTAATCAACCAACCTTTTATTCCATCATGTCTGCCCCATTAGATGCCAGTAAATTAGAAATCACTAAAACCACCACCCCATCTGAACCATTACCAAAAGAAAAATTAGTTTTCGGTAAAAGTTTCACTGACCACATTTTAGAAATTGAATGGACAAAAGAAAACGGATGGGCTACCCCAACCATCAAACCATACCACAGCTTTGCCCTTGATCCAGCTACTTGTGTGTTGCACTACTCTTTTGAATTATTTGAAGGTTTGAAAGCTTACCGTGACAGCGATGGCAAAATCAGAACTTTCAGAGCCGACAAAAACATGGAAAGAATGAACAGATCTGCCAAAAGAGCAGCATTGCCAACTTTCGATGGTGAAGAATTATTGAAATTAATTGATCAATTTTTATTGGTTGAAGAAAAATTCGTTCCAACCGGTTACGGATACTCACTTTATTTGAGACCAACCATTATTGGTACTTCTGTCGGATTGGGTGTCAGTGCTCCAACTAAAGCTCTATTATATGTCATTGCCTCTCCTGTTGGTCCATATTTCAGTGCTGGATTCAAACCAGTTTCTTTGGAAGCCACAGATTATGCCGTTAGAGCATGGCCAAAAGGTGTTGGTTCTTTCAAATTGGGTGCCAATTATGTTTCATGTATCGAACCACAAATGGAAGCCGCCAAAAGAGGACACTCTCAAAACTTGTGGTTATTCGGTGAAGAAGGTTACATTACCGAAGTTGGTGCTATGAATGTTTTCTTTGTGTTTAAGAACGCCGACGGTACTCAAGAATTAGTTACTCCACCATTGGACGGTATGATTTTACCAGGTGTCACCCGTGATTCTACTTTAGAATTAGCCAGAAGCAAATTACCATCAAGTGAATGGACCGTTAGTGAAAGAAAATTGACTATTCATGAAGTCAAAGAAAGAGCCGCTAAAGGCGAATTAGTTGAAGCTTTCGGTACCGGTACCGCAGCTATTGTTTCTCCAATTGATAACATTGAATACCAAGGTGAACTGATCAAAGTTCCGGTTGCTGCTGGTTCTTCCGGTGAACTCACTTTGAAAATCAATAACTGGATCAAGGATATTCAATATGGTGACGACACTTTCAAAAACTGGTCAAGAGTTGCACAATAGATACTCCAAAAAAAAAAAAGGGGGAAGGATCAATCAATCACAATACAGACATTTCAAATCACCACTACCACTACTTGTATAGAGAAATTACCAAACAAATAAATAAATAAATATATTTTAATTGAAAGTAGAAAAAATATCCCCCGTTCCTGCGGAGCGGAGCTGATCAAGATGTGTTAACGCTTTCTAGAAAATATTGTTTTCGCAATAGATTTTATTTTTTTTTGTGGGGAATAGTGGACTATTTTTCTTTTTTTTTTGTACACATACGGCATTTTTTTCGATTTTTCATTTTTAAACAGGTGAGTTTCTCCTAGTACTATTCGCCAGATAATCGAAATATTTTCACGGGTCTGGGGAAAGAAAAGGTAAGGCTATATCTTTAATTGAGTGAGATGAATTGAGTTTTCCGTTTAGAATGGCGGAACAACACGTGTTAAACCTAGAGATAAGTTATTGGAAATACGAGAGGGCAAAATTTTTCTTCTTCATCGTTATATTGTTGATAACAAGATTCAAGAAAAAAAAAAAGAAAACCTGGGTCGATGTCAGATAAGAACCAAAGTTTGAATCGTAAAATGGAAAGAAAAGAAAAAAAAAGCAATCAGCAGAACAACGGCGTTTTTTATTTATTTTGCTTAGCGTGATGGGAAAATAAAAACTATTAAAAATAATAATATTATTTTCCCCATATCTATTATGACTAGATTGTACTAATAAAAAAGAAATCCCTATTTCGGGGACAAGTACCGGAGTAGAAAAGCGGTGACAAAACGTATTGATGTATGGATGTAGTGCGATACAAGAATAAAACTAGACGACAATTAGATCAATAAAGGAGGTAAAAAAGAAACGTATCTTATCTATTGTTTTTTTTTTTATTAACTGTGGGTCACATCTGTATTAACTTTCTTTTGTGTCGGGAGGATTAAAAAAGAGGAAAATTATCATTGGCCCGAGGGTTGAAAGCAATTGATAGAAAATTATTTGTATCTATTCATCATCATTTTGTTAGTATTAATTTGTAGATTTAATTGACCAGACTTTGGATTGATAACAATCTCTCGTTTGGAATTTAATTAATAGATACGTACGTGCATATACTAAGCTAAGATTGGGGTTTTTGTGAATTTTGTCATTTATTTATTTATTTGTGTTCCCCGTAAAGGGTTGTTTCCCAAGTTTCACCTTGTTAAGTTAAGTTCTGGTTATCAATGTGGAAAAAAAAAAAAAAAATGGTTCACGGCGTTTTCGAATATTTTAATTTATCAAAAGAAAAAATTATTTGATACCGTTTTTGTGTCACACACTAAAATGTTTGGTGCAAAAAACAAAGAAAAAGTCAATAATATTTTTTCTTATGTACTGCAATGGCTGCGTCTGATAACGATATTTGAAATCATCCATTCATTTCTTTTCTGTCGCCTTTCAATAATAAAAAAAAAAAGTCTGTTTCTTATTGTAGAAAAAAAAAATATATAAAAGTAAAAGCCATTCCCTCCCCATTTATCCTCAATCATTTTCAAAAAAAAAAATTCTACTTATAAGTTTTTCTAAATCTTTTAAATTAATTTTTATTCTTTCTTCTTATCAATTCAATTATATAATGCCAGAAAAAGAATTAGATTACATTAGATCCCAGGACGCTGCTGGTTCAACAGAAAAAGATGGTGGTGTTTACATTGATGCTTTTGACAAGCAAGACTCTGCACCACCAAAGAAAGGTTTTGCCAAATTCATTGATAGTTTTAGAAGAGCTGATGCTGAAGAAATGGGTATTGACCCAAATTTATCTGATGCTGAAAAAATCGCAATCATGACTGCCAACTCTCCATTATCGAGATCCTTGAAAAATAGACATTTGCAAATGATTGCAATTGGTGGTAGTATTGGTACTGGTTTATTCGTCGGTTCCGGTAGTGCTCTTGGAACTGGTGGTCCAGCTGGTCTTTTAATTGCTTATATGTTGATTGGTACTATGATTTACTGTACAGTTATGAGGTATGTTTCATTTTGTTTTCAATTTACTTGGACACTGGTGTGAATTCACACATTAACCTTTTAGCATGAACAAAAAATGGAGAGTCGTTTCTTTTTTTTTTATTTTAGGTGGCTTTTCAAAATAATATTTTGTTTTTGTTCATCGGTTAATTTTTTTTTTTTTCACAACCAGGTCCAAGAAATTTCTTTTGTGCAATGTTTTAGTGTACTAACCTAATTATTTTTTTTCTTCTTTTTAGTTTGGGTGAATTAGCAGTTACATTTCCTGTTTCTGGTGCTTTCGTTACATACAACAGTCGTTTCATTGATCCAAGTTGGGGTTTTGCCATGGCTTGGAATTATGCAATGCAATGGTTAGTTGTTTTACCTTTGGAGCTTGTGGCTGCATCAATGACCATTAAGTTTTGGGATGCCACTACAAGTCCCGCCGCATTTGTGGTTATTTTCTATGTTTTGATTGTTTGTATTAATTTCTTCGGTGTCCGTGGTTATGGTGAAGCTGAATTTATTTTCAGTGCCGTTAAAGTCACTGCTGTTCTTGGATTTATTATTTTGGGTATAGTTTTGTGTGCTGGTGGTGGTCCAAAAGGTGGTTACATTGGTGGTAAAAACTGGCACATTGAAGGCGCTCCATTCCCTAATGGTGCCAAAGGTGTCATGACTGTTTTTGTCAACGCTGCTTTCGCTTTCGCTGGTACTGAATTGTGTGGTTTGGCTGCTGCTGAAACTCAAAACCCAAGAAAGTCTTTACCAAAAGCTTGTAAACAAGTTTTCTGGAGAATCACTTTATTCTACGTCATTTGTTTGACCTTAATTGGTTTATTAGTTCCTTACAACGACAAAAGATTGATTGCTAACTCTTCAGTCGATGCTTCTGCTTCTCCATTCGTTATTTCTATTGTTAACGCTGGTATCAAAGGTTTACCTTCCGTCATGAATGTCGTTATTATGATTGCTGTCTTGTCAGTTGGTAACTCTTCTGTTTTTGGTTCTTCCAGAACTTTAGCTGCTTTAGCTGCCTCTAACCAAGCTCCAAAGATTTTAGGTTACATTGATAAACAAGGTAGACCATTGGTTGGTATCATCGTCCAATTGATTGTTGGTTTGTTATGTTTCTTGGCTGCTTCTCCAAAAGAAGGTGACATTTTCAACTGGATGTTGGCTTTATCTGGTTTATCTTCTATTTTCACCTGGGGTTCAATTAACTTCTGTTTGATTAGATTCAGAAGAGCTTTGTATGCTCAAGGTAGAGATACCAGTGAATTGGCTTTCACTTCTCAAGTCGGTGTTATTGGTGCTTCTTGGGGTATGATTTTGAACATTACTGTTCTTTGTTTGCAATTCTGGGTTGCTGTTTGGCCATTACATTCAAAACCAAGTGCTACTGCTTTCTTCAGTTCTTACTTATCTGTTCCAGTTGTTCTTGCATTCTATCTTGGTCACAAACTTTGGACCAGAAACTGGAGACTCTACATTCGTGCCAAAGACATTGATATCGATACTGGTAGAAGAGAATTGGATTTGGAATTGGTCAAACAAGAAGTTGCCGAAGAAAAAGCTTACTATGCTTCCTTGCCAATCTACAGAAGAATCTACCATGCTTGGTGTTAGGTTCTTTCTTTCTCAAAACAAAAATTTCAGTTCATTTTTTCTATTTTAGAAACCCTTTGTGTACTATTCGTTTAAATAAAACATATTCTTTTACTATGAATGTGTTATTGGTTGTAAGAAAAAATGTTGTAAAGAAAAATCTTTGTACCAAAAAAATGAGATACCATCAATCCACAAACAAAAAAAAAAATCAAAAAAAAAAAAATTAAGGATCGAGATGACCTAAACAACCACCACCACATAACCTCACCATGAAGATAAAAACAATCAGCAGATCATCAGACACATACATCCCTGTCAAGAACACACAGGAGTCGGCACTCCCGCGTAACTTGAATCCTGCCTTGCATCCTTTTGAACGTGCCAGAGAATACACCGCTGCATTACAAGCAACCAAACTTGAACGTATGTTCGCTCAACCATTCGTGGGCCAATTAGGCGATGGACACCGTGATGGGGTTTACTGTCTTGCTAAGAATTACAAGACGACAAACCAAGTAGCCAGTGCTTCCGGTGACGGGATCATCAAATATTGGAACTTGACGGATCGTTTGGAAACAGCCAGTTTCAAAGCACACTACGGAATGGTGAGTGGTATTTGCATTTACGATAGCCACATGTACAGTTGTGGAGATGACAAGACTATTAAAGTGTGGTCTGTGAGTGCAGATGATTTTGACGAAAAGATCAGTGACGACGAAGTGTATACCAACAAGAACCTTCTGGGCAAAGCCAGCGGCGGATTGGTCAAGACGTTTGTTGGCGAACATTCATTCAAAGGAATCGACCACCACCGAGACGAAGATTTGTTTGTCACTGGTGGTGCAGCTATCCAGTTGTGGGACATTAACCGTTCCAAACATATTTCGAACTTGAACTGGGGCTGTGACAATGTGAACACGGTGAAATTCAATCAAAGTGAAACAAATATCATAGCCAGTACCGGGTCTGACAACTCGATCGTGTTGTACGATATCAGAACCAACACGCCGGTGCACAAGACCGTCACGAGTCTAAGAAATAACGCATTGTGTTTCAATCCAATGGAACCGTTCAATTTTGCATCTGCTTGCGATGACACGAACGCATACTACTGGGATATGAGGAAAATGGCCAAAGCATTGAAGACGTACAAGGGACACGTTGCACCGGTGATGTCGGTGGACTTTGCACCTACTGGTCAAGAATTGGTGACGGGAAGTTGGGACAAGACATTAAGAATTTTCCCAGCGTTGGACGGAAGATCACGAGATGTGTACCACACCAAGAGAATGCAAAGGATTTCGTCGGTGTTGTTCACTACTGATGCCAAGTATATCTTGTCAGGTTCAGATGATGCAAGCATACGTGTGTGGAGAGCCAGATCGGATTCGAGAAGTAACGTCAAATCAGCCAGACAAAGAGCTAAATTGGAATACGACGACAAGTTGAAAGAAAGATACCAATACATGCCGGAAATCAGACGTATTGCCAAACATAGACATTTACCTAAAGTTGTTAAAAAGGCAGAAGAGATTAGAAGAAATAGTTCCAAGAAGCAGGATTAGGTTTATAGAGTTGGAATATGGATAAATAAAAGATTAGAATTCACTGTGTATGCTAGTTCCTGTTCTTTAATGATAAGGCAAAACACGTATGTAGAACTAATAAAGAGCATACAAGTTTGTTTTCCTTGGTAGGAAAGGAGTGCCAAAACAAGCAGGTTAAAATGTAAGTTCGAAACAACGCTACTGAGAATGCAGCGAAAAGTAAGTGTATTCTACAAGATTAATAGTATTATATAAAAACAAAACGATGGTGATATATTTATATTAAAATGCAAAATTGCATAGCTATTTATATGTAAGTTAGTATTTCATACCAAAAAATTTTTGCAACATTTTCGAAATTTCAATTAATACAAAGCTAACAACAGAATGAGAATCGAACAAGTAATTATTTTTCTTTTTTCAAAAACTACATGAAAGAAAAGGGATTAACACCTATATTTATAGTAATTGTTTATGTATTAGTAATAGACAAAAAAATAGGGGTAATAGACAAACGTATCTTCTTTTTTGGTTACTCTGCCTCGTTGTTGAGCAATATTGTTGTATAAACAGGGATTGCAAGAACACCGGGATGAATAGTAATTGCCAAACTGAAAACGAAAATAATAAAAAATCATACACACACACACACAAAATGGTAAAATTGCAATAATGAGATGAAAATTTTTTCTTTTACACAAATGTACTACCGATAGTAACCAAGAAGGATATTGTGTATCCCGGTAGTCACTGAAAACAAAGCAGTGTGTGATACCTTCCTCCGACGTGAAAAGGTTTTCAGTTTTGAAATGTTTTCTAAAATGACCGACTAATTTATTTGCAACTATCATTTCCGTTATCCATCATGTGTTTTTATTTCTTTTGCCTAATCTTTACTCAAAATATACCATTACAATAATATCCTCTTCATTTGTATACATTGTGATGGAATATTTAGTACATTTAATTTATTTCGTTTCTTTTTTATCAGATCTCTCAGTTTTGTGTTTTCCGTATTATTTCTTTTCTTTCACCACACTTCTTTCGCAATAAACACATCAACACTTAATGTTGTGACCGCGGAGTGTCTGGTCTATTTCCGAACTTGTGGAGTTTCGTTAGACACTATTGTAGGATGTGGCAACCCGTAAAACACAAAGAATAAAAGATCAAACCCCATACATGTGTGTGTGACGAATATTTGAGATCTTGTTGGTGTGAAAAAATATACACCAGCAAAATTAATCATTTGGATGAACTCCTTTCCATGTTGCAAGTATTTTAAGTTAATGATTTGGTCATCTGAGACAGTTTGATTTGAGAGGTACAGATTTTCAATAAATTTGGTGAAAATGCCATCGACAACAGGAGTTTGTATTCCCACCTTGATCTGTCCAGATCGAGTTTAAATACGGTGGTTGACACTTTTGAAAATTATTCCAGCCTTGACGACGTCTATTTGATTGGTAAAGACATATCTGGTTCTATTACAAGTGATAATATAGAAAAGCTCAAATTCAGTACATACTTTGACACCACAACAATAATACAGAAGGCTGTCAACAGTAGTCCGATGGTTTCCAAATTAAGCTCATCTTCAATGAAACATTCTATACATTAATCATGAATAAATAAATAATTAAACTTTAGTGTCTTTCTGACGAAAACTTTTAAATTTCTGGTTTGCAGCATACAACACATACACCAAACCCATATCACAAAAGACGCACAACCCAGCAATTAAAGTATACGTACCCCCAAGATCTAATGTACTGATCATTTTATCCAACACTCCGGTGAATAGTGCAGCTAATAAACATCTCATCAAGTTGAGACAACTGGCCGATGCACTGCCATTGTTCGGATACAAATCAATCAACATCGTCGTGCAAATGGAAATCATCACTGATGCGGAAAACGAAACCAAAATGGTGGAGATGATAATGGACATGATATGGCGTCTGAACTGGAGACACCATCCGAATATTATCAATCCAATCACCATGAATAAAGCCGGGACAACAGTTAGTGTTAATCTGGTTGCAGCTATATTGAAAGGTGGTCTGTCGTCTAATGGTAGATGTTCGGTTTGACGATCATAGATATCTTTGCGGTACCTATAATACAAGTTCATGGTTTTACCAACAATCATGGATCCAACAAAACAGGCAATACCTTGAGGAAGATAGATGAGACCAACATGCATAACGGCATAATTATACTTGCTGGATTCTAATTCGGTGGATAATGATGTCAATACTACCGTCCATGCAGCAAAATGAATCCCCAGTGGTAATAGAGTACAGAACACTTCTTTCTGGAAAAATATCTTGAGTGGACTGAAAAGATCAAACTTGGCCAGTGGAGCCAACGTAGACTGATCGTCGGTCATTCGTGATTTGAAACGAGGGAGGTAGATGAATGGTGATTTGTTGATAATATTCTTAGGCATGATCGAACCATTACCAACCAAACGTCGAGATGTTTCCGGTAATGCCACTACGGCAAACACAAAAGTGACACCACCACCAATGGTCAAGAAAATAAATATCGATCTCCATGTCTTAAACCCAGTAATCAATGCAGCACCAACTAAACCACCAATACCATTACCGACCAACTGTAAACCGGCGACTGCCCCTACCATTCCTCCTCGTGTGGCTCGTGTGCAAACATCCCCGGCGACACCAGAACTTATGGAGATTACCGGAGCGATACCGGCGGCTTGGATACATCGAAGCAATGCCAACAACCAGTACACATTTGTTTGGGAGATGGCAATATCAGCAGCACAGAATATGATCAAACTGGCTAGGATAACAGGTCGACGTCCAAATGTATCTGCCAAGTTGGATGAAACTGTGGGTGCAATACCTTGGAATACCAAGTACGCCACAACGGAGATGTTCATGATGGATGAAGTTGTGTCGAAATATGATGTTAATGTAGGTAAAGCTGGGAAGTATATGGGGCTCGACACCGTACTCCAGAACCCAATGGACGATAGCACTATGATTAGCACCCACCGGTCGGTGGAGTCGAATATAGAATATGGCGGTAGGATCTTATCATTTTCCGTCTCCACTGTTTCTAGCTTTTTTGATTGTTTAATAGTGATCTCGTTTGACATTCGGTATTGGTTTGCATGAAAATATATGGAGGGTTTTTCAAATAATGCAGTAGAAACGAAACTTGAAACAACGGAGTAAGAAAAATTTTCTATTTTATTTTTTTTTTTTAAGCGGTAGGACCGTTTATATATTATTTCAAAATATTTTTTTCTTTCTTTTTTTTTGCTGCCACTGTTTGAAAGTCGGAGTTATAATCACTCCGAGGTGGTGAAATACCTTTTATGGGGGGCGAACGGAGAGATTCTTAAGCAGCCGTAGGTCCATAGATTGACTGAGTTAGTGGTTGCACATGATCTGTGAAGATATCAGTTTCAAATGTACGGTTTTTATGAATTCTCGGAGTTCGCACGGCATCTCCGAGCAGACTGTTTTATGTCACGCACCATCATTGGATATCCTCGTTAGTACGGCACAAAGAATATGGTATCAAATCCCATACACGTAGGTATGATGAATATATAGCCTTTGGTGTACCTCGTCTCCATTGCACCGATGATATTTAAGGTTTTCGGGGTAAATGAAAATATGCCAGAGTAAAATTACCCAAATGGGAAACTTCTGTCGGAGTTTTATTTACCACGTTAAAAATATTCCTAGTTCGGGATCAAGTCCCGTTATTTTATGGATTTCTATGATAAAAACGGACCTTGATATACCCTTTGATATGGAGAACTTACCCCCCATTCGTTGGAATCATTTATTTTGACTGTTTGACACCACGTTGGGATGTAGTTGAAGTTTTGAATATGATTTATGATATCTGAGATTTGTTGAATCGTATTTGGATGGAAAAGTTCATTGACTCCCAGAGTTTCAGCTACACAAATCAGTTGCTTGTCAATAATGACTTACCTGGTAATGACATCGCTTGTTATTCTACAAATGACGATTACATCAAAGAAAGTCAACTTCAAGTCATGACGGAGAGAAATTTGCAACGACTTTTCTACAAAATGTTCAACTTTTAAAAAATGGTGAAAATTAAAGAAGCACAACCTTTAAACTACTATTTTTGAACAATACATGTCATGCTCAATTCAATTCTAAAAAAAGAAAAAATTAGGTGATACTTGCATGGTGATTAGTTGCTGAATGGGTTTCCACGGAACTAAACAAACTTATCGGAAAAACTCATAGTGTAACAACACGTGATCCGATTAGCGGAATCAATTATTCACTCAATTTTACTTACCGAATGAGTAAGTTGATGCTTGTTAATAATATTATTTTCCAGAAAACAGAATAAAAAACAGGACTCATATGATGGTTTAATATAATTTTTTTTGAAAGTAGTGTATTAGCTTGGGATGTGGGCTTAGATTGGTAGTAGAAATTCCTTAACCTCGCGCGAATGATTCAAGTTTTTTTTTATTTTCCACCCAATTAAATTACAAAGATATTTTTCCCTCACTTACAGAAATTTGTTTTTAACTCACTCAATAATAATAATAATAATAATAAAATTTTCCCTTTCTTTTTTCTTTACATAGTAAATCTTCTTTTTTTTTTTAACATTTTTACACTAATAAACAAAAATAAACTTAATAACAAAAACTTTTTTTTTTCTTTCTTTCTATTTCTCTAACTTTGCTTTTCTTCTTTCTATTTTCTTCCTTTCTTCTTCTTTTCCATATATCAACACTTGAAGAAAAAGTCATCATTGTTTTCAATAACA
The DNA here is from genome assembly GCA_030582995.1 of Candida maltosa. Classification (NCBI taxonomy): domain Eukaryota; kingdom Fungi; phylum Ascomycota; class Pichiomycetes; order Serinales; family Debaryomycetaceae; genus Candida; species Candida maltosa. The sequence goes on from JAKTXQ010000013.1 coordinate 51,218, forward strand.
ATTAACTTATCTCCTTAACGGTTTTTTATTTTGTTAAACAATTCTTCGGTATCCTTTAATAATTGGAATTAAAGTCCCAAGTTATACCACTTCTCCTTATATTCTTTTTTTTTTTTGGAGTTAATCTATCCCATCAACATCAATCTGGTTATATTTCCCGATACATCATTGGACGATATCTAATTTACTTATTTTTTGGATCCGACGTTTATCAAGTTAATACCAAAAGGAATATACTCGGCCATAAACTAAACTAAAAAAAAAAACCAAAAAAAATTTTTTTTTTTTTACAACCAACTTCCGTCATAGAAATTACACGATTACATCAATCATTTACATATTTGCCAGTTTGGTCATTTCCCTTCCTGATAATTGGTCGTTCATCTTTTTATCCATATTATTTAATTCATTGTAAATACCCAGCAATTACCCAGATTTATTTTTGGTTCAATTTTTTTTTCATAACATTACAGTCAAATTATGCCAGATAAACACAAACTCAAATTGTTTGGTAAGCACAAACATGATAAAGATGAAGAGTTAGCTCTATCTACATCAAATCATTCTCATTCAGGAAATAGAAAGTTTTTGGGTTTCCATATCGGCAAACATGAATCTTGTGAGTCACTAACTTCACCAACAGCGAGTAATACATCAGACCACCACCATCATCAACCACCAACAGCACCACAACATAATCATTCATACACTCAAGCAAATCCTAATCAGCACAATCGTAACCCGTCTCCAATTCATTCAAACACAGCCACTTCAATTGCTTCCCCTCAGCCGCAAGGTTTGCATAAAGAAGATTCGGATCAATCCAAAAAAGCTGGTGGATCTATGGCTGATTTGAAAAAATTCTTCAAAACAAAGAAAACTTCAAATCTGAAAAAAGATGGACAAGGAATTGCAGGTCAATATAGTAACCAAATTCATTCACCTCCTCCAATGGCTCAAATCAACTCACCAGGTAATGCTACTGGTTTACATTCACGCGATCATTCATCGACATCGTTGGCCAATTTGATTAATCAAACATCATCACAATTATTATATACTGCATCACATTCAACAAGTACAAACCGAGATCCGTTTACTGATGACAATTCCCCATTGGTCAAGAAATATGGTAAGATTGGTAAAGAATTGGGTAGTGGGGCTGGTGGATCTGTCAAGTTAATTACACGACCAAGTGATTCTAAAACATTTGCCGTTAAGGAATTTAGAGCAAGAAGATCAAATGAATCATTGAAAGATTACACGAGAAAATGTACTGCCGAATATTGTATTGGATCTACGTTAAAACATCCTAATATTATTAAAACAATTGATATCATCCATGAAAACAATCGTTATTTTGAAGTTATGGAATATGCACCAATTGATTTCTTTGCTGTTGTCATGAGTGGTGAAATGTCACGTACCGAGATTAATTGTTGTTTAAAGCAAATTATTGAAGGGGTGGCATATTTGCATAAATTGGGTTTAGCTCATCGTGATTTGAAATTAGATAACTGTGTCATCACCAAAGAAGGGATCTTGAAAATTATTGATTTCGGAAGTGCTGTTATTTTCAAATATCCGTATGATCAATATGGTTCCAAAGATGTTATTCACCCATGTCACGGTATTGTTGGATCTGATCCATATTTAGCACCAGAAGTTTTGAAAAGTCCAAATAGCTATAATCCTCAACCGGTAGATTTGTGGTCAGTAGCAATTATCTATTGTTGTATGACATTGAAAAGATTTCCTTGGAAAATCCCAAATCCAGATAAAGATAACAGTTTTAAACTTTACTGTATGTTTGATGACAATTTCCATGATTATTATTTGAGTAACGAATGTCATAAATTGTTATTGCAACAACGTAAATTGAAAAATACGATTGTGAGACTGAACAAGAGAAAGAAGCAATTAGAAGAAGAAGAAGTAGCCGCTGCCGCAGCTGCAACTGAAGTAACTAATGAAGGAGATGTAGCAGAAGCAACCAACGAAGGTGGCCAAGACAAGCCAACAGATAGTGAACAAGACGAAGAAATGAAAGATGCGGAGGCAACAGAGCCACAACAACAGGAACATCAACACCCTCAACATCAACACCACGAGCTGGATGTGTCAAAAGAAAAGACTGATGCAATTCAAGTGTTGAGTGAAGAAGAAACTGAAGACATAATGAAACAATTGAATGAAATCGATCGTAAATTGGAAGATTTCGAAAATAAGAAGAATGAACATAAAAAACAATATGAAGAAGCTCGAGACCATGATCCAACTTATCAAAAACAATTGGCTCAAATACATGAGGAGGAAGAAAAACAAAAACAAAAGGAAGGAGAGCATGGTGCCGATGACAAGAGAAAATCACATCACAAACAAATCCATGGGCCATATAGATTAATGAGATTGTTACCTCATGCTGCTAGACCAGTTATATCGAAGATGTTACAAGTCGATCCACTAAAAAGAGCAACATTGGAAGAAGTATTGGAAGATGAATGGATCAAGGAGATTCAATGTTGTACTACTAGAACAGTACACGGTACTATAGATGAAGTCGAAGGTGACGAAGAAATATTGGTTAAAGGAGCCCCAGCTCACGAACATACCATTGTGCTGGAAAATTAGCATATATTTTATACTTAACTTCCTCTGGTTGTATTTTTTTCTTTTCTTTCTTTCTTTCTTTCTTTCTTTCTTTGGAGAGACAATAGTAATATAGTATAGAATATAATAATATGTTTAATCTTTTTTTTTTTTTTGCCAAACAGATAATCCATGATCACCAATTTTTACGAACAAAAGAAAAAAAAACCCGATAATAACCACCTTTTTTTCAACAACGACAACCCCCAACCAATGGCTAAACCAGTACCACCACATCTCAATCCCGCGCGATTGAAAACCGCCTTAAAAATGGCAATCAGCAAACTAAAATTCATCCAAGAGAAGAAAACAGCAATCACGAAACAGCAACGCCGTCAACTATCCGAACTCTTATTACAAGGCAAAGAAACGAGCGCCAAGATCCGAGTCGAGAATATAATCAGAGACGACATCTACATTGAGCTCTTAGAGATCTTGGAATTATACTGTGAATTGTTACTTGCTCGTTTACCTATCCTCTTAGACCGTGTTGTTTGCGAGAAGAACTTGGTTGAACCGGTTGCTAGTATAATTTATTCGGCGAATCATACTGAGTTGAAAGAATTGGTCCAGATTAAGGAGATCTTGATGTATAAGTTTGGAAATGAGTTTAGTTTGAGTGTGTTGGAGAATAAGGATGGCGAGGTGCCGGAGAAGGTTATTAAGAGGTGTGATATAGAACCTCCGAGTGAGATCTTGGTTGATTTGTATCTTTCGGAGATTGCTAAGGCTTATGGTGTTCCATTTAGTGGGTTGCCGGAAGTACAAGATGATGGAGAGGACGAAGATGATGGTGATGGTGGTGGACAGAAAGAGTTGGCTGAACCGATTGGTGAATTGGCGGATAAACCGAGTGTGAAAAAGAGTGAACTTCCAACTAAGGAATTAGATGATTTTGATGCTTTGAAAGCAAGATTTGCAGCTTTAAAATAGTACATGTGTTAGAGTAAATAAACGAGATGCTTAATTTATTTCTGCAAATGGGAATGTAGAAGGAACAATTTTGTAAATTTACTCTATATATATATATCAACTATTATAAATAAAACGTATCAATTGGTTACTTATTTGGGGAAATACGGATTGATATCATCAACCACACTTTCGGAACGGTTATTCATTTCAACTGATTCGAAAGCTACTTTAGCAACTTCTTGCTTTTCTATTACCCCTAATCCATGCAAATGTTTGTCATCTCCGACTTCAAAAGACGCTTCTTCAGATGAATGAGCCGAGCTTTCAGCAGAATCTTCACCATCAGATGAACCATCACCCGCGGTAGTTTCCTTTTCATTGCTATCCTGCTCATCATCCCCAAAATCACCATCATTATTCAAAAGTTCAAGTTTACACAAATCATCATCGTCACTGTTGGCAAATAATTCCAAACTAGCCATGCTTTCTCGATTACCATTTTTCAATATCCCTCTACGTTCTTGTTCCAATTTTTTGACTAATTCCAGACTACTACCGTTCTTATTCAAGTGCTTCAAATTGAAATGCAGATTATTGTTTGATCTTGACAAGTTATTATCTTTCAATCTATTCAATCCAATATACGAGTTTCGATGAGAATTGGATCTTGATACATTTGGCAAATTTGGTTTTTCCTTCTGGGTGATATCTTCTTCACTTCTGTCAACTATAGCATCTTCAGAATAATCTAAATATGGATTATTCTTCGATGGGATTCTATCTGATTTAACTTGAGAAATAGATGTTTCATTGCCGCTACTGTAAAATTCGGCGTTGTTTCTGATATTCCCTGAACTTCTAGCTTTCCTAATTCTTTGTTTTGAAGTGGTTTCCGGACCACGAACGTTATTTTCCAACTCATCATACAGTATTGAAGGATCTCCTGAATTATAATATTGTGTCAATTGAATTAAAGCAGTGGTTGAAACTCCTTTCGATAATTTCCTTTTCGGAGTTGTAGCTCCACCATTACCAATCATAGCTGCTGTATCAGTGGCACTCATGGAGTTTCTCTTGGATCGTGGTTGATGTTTATTATTGTTGCTTATAGTGTTTGAAGTAGAATGGTGTCGTTGAATTCCGAGTGGACGTTTGGCTGGAGGTTTCAGTGGGGTAGTTGGTGCAGTGTTAAACTGGTTTTCACTCATCACTGGTGAGGTGACCAACGTGATTGCTGGCTGTTTTGGTTTGTTGTAATACAGTTGACTACGTTTGACAACATCACTTCCTCCACTAGAAGTGATTCTATAATTAGCCGATGTGATGATTCTTCCTCTCAATGCGGTAATTGCTTTATCAAGGGCAAACTCAACACTACAATGGTTATGGATGATGGAAACTTTTGGCCACGATGCTTTAGCACCACGGCATATAAAATCAAGCATGAAATCTGAATTTGGATTCTCAAACAAATTGTAAAAATCAGATACTCTGTATTCAGGAAGGATGGTAATATCTCCAGAATAATTTTGCGAAAGAATGGAAATCATCTTGTTCGATAAATTCTTATAGATATCCAATTCATTAAGTAATTGTAAATAGTGAATAGCTTCACAGGAAACAAAATCATAAACATTGTTCAAGAAATGTTTCATTTTGTATGTCAAATCGTTTTCAACTTCTCCACCAATATTACTGACAGATACTCTCAATATGGGAACAACATGAGGATTCACTTGGACTGCAATAATATGATCAACATTAAACATTTCCAGCAATCTGGTGATAGGTAAATCGTTATCTACAGAACCATCAACATATTTCATCGATTCATCGTTATTCCATTCGTGAATTTCATTTGTTTTCGGGTTTTTCTCATAAACTGAACAAGATGGGAAAATCCCTGGCACGGAACAACTGGCACAAACCGCAGACCAAATAAGACAATTTGGTGCTGTTAAATAATTGAGGAGACGGGTTTGTTCATGAATAGATGCTGGAGAAACGGTAATATTCAATATTTTGCCTGTTCTGTTGTATGCTTCTCTAAATGTTAAATCACCCAAAAAAGTAATCATGGTATCTTGTAACCCTTCAATATCAAATATAGTTCCATATTTAATCAAATGACCCAAATAATACAATACTTTTTTGAATGACCCTTGTATTTGTGATGTGTCACAATCAATAACTTCGAAAATATTAAATTTCTGTTCCGTTATCGTGTTCAACAATTCAAACGTCTCTTCATTGGTGTGACAACACAAAATACTTGCCACAATAGACCCAGATGATGACCCACTGATGATACGTGGTAATAAATTTGCTTCAAATAAAGTTGTCAACACCCCAATATGGAAAATACCAAACGTACTTCCTCCAGAAAGAAGTAATGCCGTTCGACCGATGTTTTTCCGAGTCTGAATCAACATACCCAATAAATATCTATCATCAAGATTCACTTCTTCGTTGTTCACCAAATAATCCAACGATAATTGACATTCTTGGATATACTCTTCAATTAATTTCTTAGTTCCAACATAAGCATGTCTATATAGGTTTGCATCACCCATGTTACCTATGTTTCTAATCCATCTGGTTCTAACGTAATATAATAATAATTTATAATCATGATTTAATCTAGCTTGTTTCATATCATTTAAATTTCGGAAAATCAAATCATAATCATAAATATCAGACTTGGGGTCTGACTTCCATGCATTATTACCTAATAATTCATCTAATTTCAACGACGTTTGGTACCATGCACGATACGAGGTTGTCGTTTTCTGATATTCAAGTAATTGATTAATAGTTTTCTTCTTGTCATTAAGTTCAGGGAAAAATCTTCCGATTATTGGTAAAGATCTGATAGAAAATTTTGGTTGATTATTTTCACAAAACTCAGGATGTAAAGCAATATATTGTTGGAATAGCTCTTTAATGATCGCATCCGTCGATGTAGTTGACACGGAAGGTGCTAAAGTGAGTGTTGTAGCAGTAGCAGTAGTAGCAGTACTCATAAACCGACCTTATCTTATAGTTCACAAAGCAAAAGTAAAAGAAAAGAAAACTGTTGCCATTTTGTTTTTTTTTAATGTTGTAAAATATTTTTTTTTGGACTATAATTAGAAATAGTGGAGTAAAGTTTAATCACACTAACCATTTTTTTTTTTTAGTGCATATGAAATTTCTCTCGGGTCAGTCTGTCTGTCTGTAGTTCGAGAGACGACATTTTTTTTATTTTGAGATGTGATAGACAAACTTTTTTTTTTTTTTGAAAATGTCGGAGTTTGTGATTCATTAATCCTGTTATAGACTTCTGAATTAGTCAACCATTGACAGATACGTTTATTTTTGTTCCAATAATAATAATCCAAGTCAGTCGTTTTGATTTCTAATAGTCTTTTTTTGAAGAGAAATTTATGTCTCAACCATTTTCATTTCTTTAGCCGTCCATTCACAACATTAAAGAAACCCACATCTCATCATTCAAAGTCAGTTGGGAAACAGAAATCGAAACCAAAACAGAAATCAATATCAAATAAGAAGCAAATTGATTCCGGTTTTGTAAAGCCACTAAATATGTTTAGAATAACCACACTTGCTCATTTGACTGATGATACAAATGGACCTTTGCTTTGTTTGACAACTAGAAATGGATCTAAGCATTTATTTGGAAAAGTTCCTGAAGGTTCTCAACGTATTTTAAATGCCTTGGGTGAAGTCCGTTATGGTAAATTACAAAACATTTTCATTACAGGATCTATATTTTCATGGTCTGATATTGGAGGATTACCGGGTTTATTTTTAACAATCAGTGATGCAACTAAAAAAGGGGTATCAATTGTAGGTTGTGGGAGGTTGTTATCGTTTATTGTTGCCACTTGGAGACAATTCGTTTTCAGAATTGGTATCTCATTGAACATTGTGGATGTGGAAACACATCCAGATATTCAAGACGAAGAAATGATCATTTCCACAATTAAAATCGATCCAGAACATGTTCAACCAGAACCTCAGAATTCACGTTCCCTCATCCGTCAAATAAAGAAATTGGCCACATTGATGTTCCCATTGGATACACGAGAAGTGAATAGCCGAGATCCTGAATCTTATAAGTCTGATCCGGCTCAAACAGATATTCATACGCATGTTCAGTTACCGGAAGCATCAAAAATTGTCACATCACAAGCGTCGTATTCCTATTGCATTAGAGTTTTACCTGTTCGAGGTAAATTTGATGCTAAAAAAGCAATAGCATTAGGAGTTAAACCTGGACCTACTTTTGGTAAGTTATCCGAAGGACAGCCTGTTGTTGCCCAAGACGGGACAACTGTTTTCCCGGAACAGGTTCTTGGACCTGAAAAAGTATTTCCAACTACTTTAATTATTGATATCCCTTCCAATGAATACTATAACAGTACCATTAATTCTCAGAAATGGTTTGAAAAGAAAGATGATGTCACTACTGGTGAAATTGGATTAGTGTATCATTTCCTAGGTGAAGACTTGGATTTTGATTTACTGCATTACAAGGAAAACTTTTTACTGAAGTTCCCAAGCGATACATACCACGTTATTAGTCATCGTTCATTGACTAATAATGTTATTTTAAATGAAAAGTTTACCGATAATATATTGAAATTGAAATCTTTGATGAATGAAAATTTCAATTTGGTCAACCTGGAGCAATTCCGACCATTATCGAAAGATAAAATTGATAGATTGCATACTTTACAAACTTACCAAATCGCGGAACAAAAAATTGTACCAGATATAAGTCAAGCAATCACTTTAACTAACAAAGGAATTTACGACAAAATGAATCAGGTTGAAGGTGCAGTTGAGTACCAAACAATGGAGCAAACTATGGTTGACTTAAATGATGAGACAAGTTCATCATTGAAAGATAAAGTTCAAATATGTATGTTGGGTACTGGGTCGGCATTGCCAAGTATTAGTCGAAATGTTTTGGGTAATTTGTTAAGAATCCCGTTTGAGGATGATGATTCAGGTGCAATCACCTACCGTTCGATAATCTTAGATGGTGGTGAAAATACTATTGGTAGTTTACTTCGTGCATTTGGTCATGATAATCACAAAAAATTCGACCAAATATTCAAAGAGTTATCTTTAATTCATCTTAGTCATTTACATGCTGATCATCACTTGGGTTTGATTTCTTTGATTGGTGAATGGTTCAAGATGAATAAAGACGAATCGAAGAAATTGTATCTTGTTGTGCCATGGCAATTTATCACGTTTGTTAAAGATTGGTATTCTTTAGAGCTGCAATACCATCCAGCCTTTGACATAAAGAGATTGGTATGTTTCAGTTGTGAGGATTTCTGTTTGGAGTCACGACTCCTGGAATACATCAAAATCAGTATGGATGATTTTGAAAAGCATTTCGATAATAATCAATTACACAATAACATACCGCGAGATAAATTGTTAGACATAAATTACGAAAAAGTTAACCAGATGTATGAAGAGGTTGGTATGGTCAATTTATCAACTGTGCGTGCATTACATTGTGCTTGGTCATATTCCAGTACTTTTGAATTCAAGTTGAACAATCTGGGAGAAAGTTTCAAAGTATCGTTTTCCGGGGATACAAGACCAAATGCAAGATTCGCTCAATGTGGGTATGGCAGTGATCTTTTAATCCATGAAGCTTCTTTGGATGCCAATTGGATTGAAGAAGCTATTGCTAAAAAACATTCCACCATGATTGAAGCGGTTGTTGTCAGTCAAAAAATGAACTGTCCGAAATTAATTTTGACTCATTTCAGTTCAAGATACGGTAACTCAAACAATTGTGTGCCTAAATCTGAATTGGACGGTTGTGCCAAAGAAATGAATTCATATCTTGAAACCCATAGAAGTCCACTGAATATTTTCAAGAGCAACAGTAATAGTCAATTGAAGTTAGAGGATATAGATATTTTATTTGCTTATGATTTGATGAGCGTATGTTATGGTGATTTACATAAACAAGAAGAGATTTGGCCAATATTAAGTAAGATTTTTGAACCTAGCACCGAACTTGATACTGAAAAGATTAATGAGAAAAAGGAAGCTAAAAGATTGGAGAGATTAGAGTTAATGGATCAGAAAAAGAAACGTAGAAAAAGTAATAGTAGATCACCATAGGCATTACACACCATGTAAATATACATTTAATAGATTTTAAATTCATTAAGTAAAGCAACCAGATGAAAAAAAAGTGCGCAATTTTGTTTCAGCAATGCAATGGCATCAACAATGCAATTGAATCTTTTTTTTTGGTAGACGCGTTTGTTTAATAAACATCCATCAAATGACTGATCGTGAAACAGGAGTACCTATACTTGCACAGACCAGTTGGTTATATCGAGAAGTTACTAAGTCAATAAAAACGAATAAACAATATGTGACGCCTATAATCACCAAAAGTTTCAAACCAACCATCGTTTCAGTATCCTTTATTTTAAGAATTTTGCGATTTTCAGGGACTACCAAAGAAAATGATATAACTGCCATCTTGGCTGATAAAACTCATAAAATACTAGCCAGGTTTAGGTTTACATCTGCAATTGTCAATTTTGAAAATAAACATAATAAAAGAATGACATATAATACAATCAATTGTTTGATTCATATCCATAATGCAAACTTGATTTTCATGAATACTCAAGACATCAACCGTGACTTTGGGTTTACGTTAAGTGGAGAATTGGAAGTTGCAGTGTTAGATATACATGATTTTGATGTATTCCTAAGGGATCCTTATTTATTCACAAACTCAATTGAGAATAAACTAAAATTTGTCTATGATGAAGCTAAATATGATGAACTTTGCAGGAAGAAAAAGGACCCAGAAGTGTTTGAAGATTTAATGGATGGGATATGAAGGTATTCTTAATGTTGTTGACAAAAAAAAAAACGGGGAAGGGGAGGTTTTCCATTTTCTGGTAGATTTTGTTGTTTTTTTTTGTTTGGTTTTTTTTTCTTTTTTTTGCAACACAATTCTTTTCCAACTTAATCAATGACTGAACCAGAACAAAGTCCAAAATCGATTCAAATTGTCCATCGTCATTCCGACGATGTTCATTCTGAAGATATCATTTATAGCGCCACATTGGCGCATAGTCTAAATGAAGAACACTCTATCAATTCTCATAGAGAATTGGTTGTACCATCATCTGCTAGTGGACAACATAATCTTGATTTTACCAGACCAGTTTCATCAAGAGAGGTAGCTGTTTCTACAGCTCAACAACCTCCCGATGGTAGGCGCAATTGCGCTAGTTGGTGTTTCAGTTGGCTTATACCTACCCGCCAAACTGCTGAACAAGAAAGTCTGCCATTGTTACCAGTTTATCAAGTTCGATCAAATGAAAGCGGGATCAGAGTAGAAGGTATTACTGATAATTTAATTGATTTTTTACAACGGTGGTTATTCAGGGTTGTTAGACGCCAATACCCCAATACTTTCTCGTGGTTGGCAGCCACGCTTTTAACTGCGATTTTAATTTCCGGTGTTTTGGCACTTTATTATACTGGTAACTTAACTGGTCTTGCTATTTTAGCAAGAACATTAATCTGTTCGATTATCCGTCAATTCCAACCAGCCGATATTGCCCTACCTTCCTTTTGTCGAGCTGTCTAATGATCTATGCTAAAACTTTTGTCTAATTAGCTTTTTATTATTAGGAAATTAAAAAAAAAATGTGATATTTACAAGATAAATATATACCTATAGCTTTAGTTTACTTATTTGTTGTGGTTGATAACGTGACCTTTTCTATGTCTGATTTGATGAGGACTTGGGTGCAATCTAGTCTTTTGGAATTTCTTCAAACCCCATTTGGATTGAGAAAGTTTATTGGATTTGGATTTACCAACACCACCCCCATGAGGATGGTCACATGCATTCATAACAACCCCTCTAACTTTTGGTCTAAAACCTCTGTGACGACTCTTACCTGCTTTACCCAAAGATGTCAATTGATGTTCTTTGTTTGAAACAACACCCAAAGTAGCATGACAATCCAATAAGACGTAACGTTGTTCACCGGAAGATAATTTAATAACAGCTTTGTTCATTTCAGGATGTTTAGATAAAATTTTGGCAAAAGTACCAGCCGATCTAGCCAATTTAGATGGACCAAGTGGTGAAAGAGCAATATTATGAATAATTGATCCAACAGGAATCATCTTCAATGGTAAACAGTTTCCTCTTTGCAAAGCTCTTGCTGATAATAAAGCTTCATCCATTTCACCATTGTTGGTCTTTTCCATTGATTCAACGAAATCTGCAGGAACCCCCTTTCTGAAACTTTCAACAACATCACCAGATCTTAAACCTTGGGCTGCTAAAATATATGTCAAATTACCAGTTTCCAAATGTTTAATCAAAGCAATATGTCCAGATCTATTTGGATCGTATTCAATTCTAACAACTTCTTGTCTACCAGGTTCAATACGGAAAAAATCAAGTAATCTGACTCTTCTCTTATGGGCACCACCTCTACCACGAACAGTAATTTTACCAGTAACATTTCTACCACTGATACCTTTAGTTCTGGCAACAGTCAATTCTCTAACTGGTTTACCTTTAAATAAATGATCATGAATAGGTTTTTTAAAATGAGTAGACCCTGGATGGGAGTGGACTGGGAATGCATCACCGTAATTTTTCATTTTAGTCAATTTCAAACTCAATTCTCTTTGTTTTCTATATTTGACATCTTGAATTTCCAACTCAGTCATGCCTGTGGAATTAAATCGAAGAAAACTCCTTCCATTAAGCAATAGACTAGTTGCACTGATTTTGGAGTTACCCAACCACTTTTTGGCCACAGGTAACATGTTATTGGATAATTGGTAGAAGTTAAATGTGGGTTTATTGAAATTTGATATTTTCCAAAATATTAAAGAAAAAAAAAATTTTTTTCCGATTTCTACAAACTCGAATAATGGAAAAAATGTCGTGAAAACGACATACAAACAAATGTCTGAGGTCGTGCGGTTGTTTTCATTTTTTTGTCTTTTATTATTTTAGTTTATTATTTCTATCCAATAAAAAATCCTCACTCACTTCCAAAAACTATCCAAGCCGAAAAAAAAAAAGAAAAACGAAAAAACGAAAAACGAAAAAAAATCCTCTCATTGAATTGAACAAAACTCACTAGCATCAATATATAAGAATCATGATCTCCCGTGCTTTTTACCGTTCATTAGCAACTGCTACTAAATCCACCAAACCTCCAGTTCAATTATTTGGTCTTGACGGTACTTACGCCAATGCCTTATATTCAGCAACTATTCAACAATCCGATATGGCTCAAACCTACAGAGCTTTAGAAAAAGTTGAAAATGTCATCAAAGGTGACCCACAATTGGAAAGTGCCTTGACCAACCCATCATTGACTAAAGATGACAGAGTTTCCATTGCCAAATCCGTTTCCGATAACTTGAAATTGGACAAAACCACCGCCAACTTTTTAATCGTTTTGGCTGAAAACAACAGATTGGGTAGTTTCTCCAGTATTTTCCAAAAATTCGGTTTATTGAACGATGCCTACAATGGTGTTGTTGAAGCTAAAGTTACTTCTGCCAAACCATTAGAATCTAAAATCTTGAAAAGATTACAAACTTCCATTGGTAAATCATCATTCGTTGGTGAAGGTCAAACTTTGAAATTGACCAACCACGTCAACCCAGAAATCTTGGGTGGTTTAGTTGTTGAAGTTGGTGACAGAACTGTTGATGTTTCTATTGCCAACAAAGTTGCCAGATTAAACCAAACTTTAAAAGACAACTTGTAAGTGGAGAGTTGAAAAACGAAGAAGGAGATGATTCCAAGCAAAAGATAACTGAAATAGAAGGAGTTAAGGAGAGTACATTGTTAAAAGAAAATCTTACTGGTTTTTTTTTTACGTAAATATTCATCAATCAAACATACACACATACACCAATAAAACAAACCGATTTCTTATTATTATTTGTTAAATCACGTCTTTATCTATGGTCACTGTTATTTTGCGATAGATGGCAACCTCTTTGTAAAAAAATAATAACCGTGCTTCTCTCCGGATCTGTAAAACTTGTAAATACAGACATTAAGATCGAAGAAAAAAAACTTAAGATTTGAAAAAAAAAAAAAAAATTTAGAAAAAGCTTACGTACTTATCATCATTCAAGTCATGGCCATTTCACCAAAAACTAAAGTTATAATAGATTTGCTAACTATTGGTGCCATATTGCTCAATTTCTTTGTTTACTTCTATCCAGATATACTTAATGATACCCAACAGTGTAATTGGCATAATGCACCTTTATTAAAGTCAAAGTATCCAATTATAAATGACAACTTGTCACCTGACTGGGTCAACAAATTGGTTTTAAATTTCCCACAATTCAAACAAGAAGAAGAAACCAAACACGATGATAAAGAAATTCATATGTTGTTATTTGGTGACCCTCAAATTAACGGAAATTGGCCGCTGACTAAATATATCAAACGATTGGATAATTATGGTAATGATTACTACTTGGGTCATATCTACAATACCATGAAGACAAGATTGAATCCTTCTCATGTCACAGTAATGGGAGATTTATTTTCAAGTCAATGGATTTTGGATTCAGAGTTTTATAATCGTACCTACAGATACGTCGAAAGATTGTTTCCACAACCGGAAGAATACAAGCAGAATGTATTATCCATTCATTCTGAACATAAAAATTACGATTGGCAAGCTTGGATGCGTAAAGAACAGGCATTGGATCCTAATGTACGTTTCCAATCTCGTGTTTATAACGATGTTTATGATTGGGTTCACAGAGAAAGATCTACGCCAAATTACGATCAACCATTGTTTATCAATTTAACAGGGAACCATGATATTGGATACAGTGGAGATGCTACTTGGCAACACATGGCTAGATTCCACTTGTTGTTTGGTCAAAATAACTATGTGATAAACTATAACAAAGGTACTCCTGAAGAATGGAGAATTGTTGTTTTGGATTCGTTAACATTAGAAGGACCAGCTTTACAAGAAGAATTTTTGAATTACACATGGTCATTTTTGGAAAATTTGCGTGACAAGGAAAACCCTTCATTTAATGGTTCAACCATCTTGTTGACTCATGTTCCTATGTATAAAGTTGCAGGGTTATGTCGTGACGGTCCGGAACATAGATACTATGAAAATTACGAAAAGGAGCCGTACAAAAATGGGAAATTAAGATCTCATAATCATTTGGCATATGATACCACTCAAAAAGTCATGGATATTGTTTTCCCAAACAAAGACAAAAGTGGTATTATATTGACTGGACATGATCATGAAGGATGTGATGATTGGTACAATTACAAGAATGGAGAATGGGTTGCATCTAAAGAAAGAAGTTCTACTGAACGTGAATCTGTTCGTGAAATTGTTGTTCGTGCAATGATGGGTGAATTCGATGGTCAAACCGGTGTGTTAACTGGTCAATACGATAAATCTCATAATGACTGGGATTTCAATTTCACTTATTGCTCTTTTACTGTTCAACACTGGTGGTGGGCTAGTAAAGTGGCCATTTTGGTGGTTATCTTATTGCAATCATTTGTCAAACTTTTTGGTTCGATATAGAGTTTATCTCCATAAAGTTGGTTGTGAATAATAGTAAAAAAAACAAAAAATACACTTGGTACATAAATATAAAAATAAAAAACTAGAATACGAGTTACTTGAAAATAAAAATAAAATACAAATTTTATGTAGAAGTTTTTTTTTTTTGTAAAATCAGCCAAAACTGTTAGAGGGGTCATGTTTATTCGGTTTCTTTTTTGTCTTCAGAAGAAGTATCTTTTGGTTCTTCTTTGGTTTCCCCGTTGTCTTCTACTTTAGCTTCTTCTTCTTTTGGTTCTTCTTCTTCTTTTGGTTCTTCTTCGGCTTTTGGTTCATCTTCTTTAGGTTCTTCGGGTTTTGGTTCAGCTTCAGTTTCAGCTTTTTCTTCATCTTCAACCTTTTCTGGTTCTTTTTCTTCTTCCTTTGTAGCAGCATCACCATTTTCATCACCTTTAATCAACTTTTCAATTTCTTTCTTAGCACCTTCATAACTAGCATCTGGGGAAATTTGAATTTCTTTAACTTTCAAAACACCATCAGCGAAAATCCAATGTGATCTTTTAATACCCAGTGGACTCTTTTTGGCTCCTAATAATCCAATTAACTTCTTTTCAGGGTCAGATAACAAATCAAATTCAGCACCCTTCTTCTCTTGGAAGGTTTTTTGAGCTTTAGGACTGTCTGCGGATAATCCGAAAACAGTAACATCATTGTCTTTGTAAAATGCGTAGTCACTTTCAAAACCAAGTAATTGTTTGGTACATCCACCAGTCAGAGCTTTAGGATAAGCAAAAATAATAACATATTTACTAGTTTTAACAACTTCAGGCAAATTAACTTCTTCATTGTCTTGATTCAATAAGGCTGCAAAGTCATCAGGAATTTTGTCACCAACTTCTAAACCGGAAGAAGCTGGTTTTTCTGAAGAAACGGCTGGCTTGGTTTTCTTTTTAGAAGGTTCTTCAATTGAAGGTTCTTCTTTGGCTGGCTTAGAAGCAACTCTTTTAGAACGTCTTAATTCAGGCATTGTTGAACGGAAAAACTTTTTTTTTAAAAAAAAATCGGATATAGTTGAAGCTAAAGCAATTACACAATTATAACACACCAATATAAACCAATTGCAATTTTAAAATATAGGAATAGATTTTGAAAAGAAAGAAAGAAGAAAGAAGAAAGAAAAAAATTGGAGATATTTTCAAATTTCCAAAATCTCTCCGGCTTTATTTTTTTTTGTGAAATATGTGAGTGGGAAAAGTTCAAAAAAAAAAAATATAAAATTTTAGACAAATAATGAATTGAAAAGCAATCTAATTACTAAACTGGAATTGTTGTTCAATATTAGGGATTATCTTATAGAGGATCATGGAAATTCTATAAATTTCACTTTTTATTGTTTTGTATTGTAAACGTACGAAGATTTACATATATTAATTTGCAAGTTCAAAAAAAAAAAAAAAAATTGTGGGAAAAGTACATATTCCCGGTTCGCTATAGTCAAAAGACAAAAAATCAGTTAGGTGGGTATTGAAATGAAAAGGTTAAGAGCGTCATCATCATCTTGATCTTCGGTATATATGGGATTATGGGAAAAAAAAGTTTGAACATCCAAAATTCTCCTCCTTCCTACCCCCTTTTTTCTTTCTTTCACCACAGTCCATCAATTTCTTATTCTTTTTTTTTCCCTTTTTGCGCCCGCAACTGCCTGTTCCGTTTCGCTTCGTATAAAGTGGCAATGGCAAAAAAAAAACACTACAACAAGAAATATCTTGTATTATAACCATTAGTAATATTTTAATATACTGTATTATTAATGAACCTGTTTTTCTTTTTTTTTTGAAAATCATTCGACCTAAACGAGTATTTTAACTCATCACCTACTTTTTCTAGGAGATGATTGTTTCTGGAACAATTATTACACAAAGATATATTAGCTCTCTGTACACGACACTTTTCGAAATTTTTTTTTTTTTTTGATTTTGATTCTATCAACACCATCGAGATATAAATCAACCATCTAATCAATCAAAATCAATCCTCCTCGGTAAATAAAAAATGGTGGCGAGTGAGGTTAAAAAGGAAAATAATTCTATTGCATCCCCAGGAGAGTCCACTCCGATGGCTATCGTGGATGACAAGGAATCAAACGGTGAACAACAACAACAACAACAACAGGATGGCGAAGATAAGAAGTTTACGGTGAATGATATTCTACCCGGATGCAAAGTATATGTGTCTAAAGATGGAGAAAATAGATTGGCTGAAATATTACAAGAACATATGAAAAAGGGTCGTAAAGTGTATTATGTGCATTACCAAGATTTCAACAAACGTTTGGATGAATGGATTGAAGTTGATAGAATAGATTTCACCAGAAGTTTGATTTTACCAGAAGTCAAGACTGATACTAAAGAATCCACCAAAAAGAAGAAAAACAAGTCCAAAGGAGCAACGAAAATGTCAAAGAATAACAATACATCTATGAATAGTGCTAGTGGAACTCCCCAACCAAGTGAATCGCAGCCGATAATGGGTGAAGATGAAATGGATTTGGAAAATTTAAATGTTCAAGGATTAAAAAGACCAGGAGAAGAATTTAGCCGAGAAGAAGAGATCAAGAAATTACGTACCAGTGGGTCAATGACTCAGAATCACCTGGAGGTCGCAAGAGTTAGAAATCTTTCAAGCATTATACTAGGAGAACACGTTATCGAACCGTGGTATTTCTCCCCCTATCCAATTGAATTGACAGAAGAAGATGAAATATACATTTGTGATTTCTCACTATGTTATTTTGGATCAAGAAAACAATTTGAAAGATTCAGATCGAAATGTTCATTGAAACACCCACCTGGAAATGAGATTTATCGAGACTCGAAAGTGAGTTTTTGGGAAATTGATGGAAGAAAGCAACGTACTTGGTGTCGAAATTTATGTTTATTGAGTAAATTGTTCCTTGATCATAAAACATTGTACTATGATGTTGATCCGTTTTTGTTTTACATCATGACCATTAAATCAGACCAAGGTCATCATATTGTGGGATATTTTTCCAAAGAAAAGGAGAGTGCAGATGGGTATAACGTGGCTTGTATCTTGACGTTACCTTGTTATCAGAAAAAAGGGTACGGTAAGTTGTTAATTCAATTTTCATATATGTTATCAAACGTCGAGAAGAAAGTTGGATCACCGGAAAAACCACTTTCCGATTTAGGTTTGTTGTCATACCGTGCTTTTTGGACTGATACGTTGGTGAAATTATTGGTTGAAAGAAATAATCCAAGCTTGTTTCGGAAAAACAATCCACAGTTGATACTCGATGAAGAAGAAAATGGGAAAGATGGCACATCAACACCAACCCCTGGACCTGGTTCCTCATCATCATCAGTTGGTTTGGCCACTAGACTGGGAATCAATGTTTCCCCCAATTTTTCTAATGAGATAACGATTGAAGAAATATCTGCGATTACGTGCATGACAACAACAGATATTTTACACACATTGACGACATTGCAAATGTTAAGATACTACAAAGGACAACATATAATAGTTTTGACTGATCAAATCATGGCCATATACGAAAAACTTGCGAAAAAAGTTAAGGAGAAAAAGAAACACGAGTTGGATCCAAAGTTATTAGAATGGACTCCACCGCTGTTTACTGCAAACCAATTACGTTTTGGTTGGTAGAATTGTTTATGTATATATATTAATACGATGTACCCCATATTCGTATACTTTTGTCAGCATGACAAGTCAATAACCTTAACCCTGACATGTCAAATGTAGATGCATATATTGCACCCTCGTTGTCTGATCCTGACAATGAAGGAGAGTAGCCAGATTGATGCAACTTCCCATTCACATAATCGTAAAATTCTAACCTTCCGTCATCATAACCGGAAAATAAAGTATTTGACATTGGATTAATTGATAATGTGTTGATAATTCTACTATTATCACGCTGGTTGACATTTTTCAGTACAGTTTCAAATTCATTTAACAACTCCCCTTTAGGTAACAACCATTGTTTGATGTCTCCGTTGGCGTCACCCGATACAAACGTCGATTCTTTAGGATGTAGTTTCATACTCCGCACACTTTTGGAATGATTAGTGATCAACATTTCCGTTTTCTGATTTCTCAAATCCCATAATCTTATAGTTCCATCCATTGAACTCGTGACAACTTGTGGATCATTATAATCTGTTTGAATCGAAGTGATATCATTTTGATGACCCAATAACGTCATTGCCTCGGCTCGGCTTCGTACATCCCACACTCTAACAACACAATCTTTACCTCCACTGAACAAAAGATCCAACTCTGGATGTAATGCCACGGAATAAACTCCACCTAGATGTCCATGATATGATCTAATTTGACAACCCGCAGGTGAATTACTTCGTTCCAAATCCCAACATCTTAATGATTTATCTTCACCCCCGGAAAACAAATACGGGAATTTTTTCGATATACATAGTGCTCGTACCCCTAATATATGTCCCGTGAGTATAGCTTTAACGGAATTATTTTCGAAATCCCATATTTTTATAGTCGAATCCGCCAGTCCTGTTGCAAACCATTTGTTAGTCACCTCATCCATGGCAATACATCGGATCCATCCTTTATGAGCACCAGCTAATGTGCGTACAAGTTGCCAATCTGAATGGGTGGATATAGTAGGTGTGGTAGATGATAATACTAGTTCATTTGATTCTTGTTTTTGCTGTTCTTGTCTGTCCTTTTTCGGTAATGCTCCGAAAAAATAATCTAGTTTGACATTGTTGTACATCGCTTCAGAAAGCGTATCTTCAGGAGGAAGGATATCGTTGTCATTATGTAATAGGATATCTGATGACATGGTTATCGATGATGGGGCAGGATGAAAAACAGATCTGAAGTATTTTTTTTTTTTTTTTGGTTGTTGTTTTTGTTTGTCGCAATGATATCTTGTTAGAGATGGAAGTGGAAATAGTAACTCACGATGATGATAAATTGCCTATTGTTCGACAATTATGTGCTGTGATTGTCAATTCCAATAGATTATACAAAATCATTCAAATGATTCCTTCGACTACTGGAAATTTCATTGTCTATGACGATGAGACTAATAACACACTTGAAATAGGACTTTCCAAACAAACATATTTGAAAATGTTTAAACAATCTCATGATTATTGGTATGAGTATTTACAAACCGGAAGTATGGCGGAACCTAGTGATTTATACTTGATGACTATTGGATATCTATCTACCGCAAATGAACATCATAGTATCATGAACCTTCATGAAAAAATCGGACGGCAGTTGGACAATTTCGAAACAGATATGGAGATCATCTCATGTTTATTAACTAGCAAATTGAAACGAATCAATAAAAGTAGTTTGCTATGGTCCTGGATGAAGAAACTCGCTGTGCTGTTGATATATAATGATATATCAGGGGATATATCTCAGAATAAATTATACCAAACAGTTGTGTCACGTGCGTTCAAGAGTTGTCACCTTCATTTTATGAATTATTATGCGAATAATTTCATCAATTGGATCATGAAAATGAATATCAATGTGCTAGGGTTGACTGATGATGATTTTCTTTCCCATATTTTACAAAAACTGTGTCATGAGAATTTACTGGATAGTTCATTATGGTTTAATTTGAGGAATTATATTCTTTGCACGAGTCAAGTTGTTGATGTGTCCTATGTGATTGATGAATATAATCGAATCAATGCTCAGTATGGTATCACCAAACGAATAAGTCTGCCGATATCAAACCATATTGTTACTAATGCGGACAAATTGCTTGTGGATGAGTTTAAATGGTTGATTCAGGTACAATGTAAACACAAAACACCTTTTTTTGTATTAATATCGTCAATTCAAACTCCTGATACGTTGAACACACTAAATAATCTACTAGAGGGGTCGAATTTGGAAATTAAACAGGATATTCAAAAATATATACTAAGCGAAACTTTATAGAAAAATAAACCGCGCAAAACTGAACCAAACAATGTAGGCAAAAAAAAACCAAAAAAAAAAGAGAAACTATTATTACACACCACATTAATCAACTGTTAAACATGTTGAAGATTCGACAATTACAAAAAAGGAAGCAAGAGGAAGAGGAAAGACTTGCCAAATCTAAATCACCAACCCCAGCAAACACAACCACAACTTCAAACTCTAAAGTCTCGCCAGCCCAATTACGAGTTCAAAAAGATATAACTGAATTGGACTTACCTCCATCCATAAAAGTCACCTTCCCTGATCCAAATGATTTCTTCAATTTCAACTTGAAGTTGATTCCGCAAGAAGGATATTACAAGAATGGGATTTTCGAGTTCAAAATCGAAATTAATTCTAATTTCCCTATCGATCCTCCGAAAATCAAATGTTTACAGAAAATCTACCATCCAAATATCGATTTGCAAGGAAATATCTGTCTTAATATTTTACGAGAAGATTGGTCTCCGGTATTGAATTTGAACGGGGTGTTTATGGGATTGAATATTTTGTTTTTGGAACCAAATCCAAATGATCCATTGAATAAAGATGCGGCTAATGTGTTGGTCAAAGACAAAAAACAATTTGAAAGGAACGTGTATAATTCCATGAGAGGTGGATATATTGATCTGGTTTATTATGATCGCGTTATTTAATACATATATAATACATAAACACATCACATAACATACAAAAAAAAAGTCTTGACTTAGTTCCATAATCTTACGGTATTGTCAGCACTTCCACTGACAAATAGACATCTCATTCTCTTCTCAACATCTTTTAAATACTCTTCGGGGGTTTCAATGTTTTTGTCAGGGTCCGCAACTTGTAATCTGGCAAAATCAATGTCATTTATAAAACCTTCATGGCCAGAAATTGTCTTAATTGTAGAAACACTACCGGTTTTTAAAAGAGTCCACAAATCCCAAAATTTAATCGTTTTATCATCGCTTCCACTGATGATGAATTTCCCATTAGGATGTACAGCAAGACACTTGACCCAAGATTGGTGTCCTCTCAATTCAGCTATTAGCCAACCTTGAGAATTATTATATTTGGAAGGTAATGGCGATCTATGAGGTACCAATGTTGGTGGAGGTATGAGCCACAACTTGATGGTATTGTCTCTTGCCCCTGTGATACAATATTTGAATCCTAATTGATCGTAAATCGGATCTTTTAATAATTCTGATGGTATAGAAGGGAATTGGTCGATATTTTTCGTGATAAATTCATCAATGATTTCATTAGCTTGAATTTTGGGTAAAAACTTGACAGTTTCAACAACATGTGTATGTCCCACAAACATAACCACCCCAACACCACTATTTACATGGGATAATCTTGCCAGTTGGTCATTGGAACATGTCAATATAAAGTCACCTTGGGATTCCAGCAGCACGGTATCGAGGTCTCGACACCATTCACTGTGACCTACAAAACTCTTTAAACTCATCCCTTGAGATATATCCCATACTCTCACATTCTTATCTCTAGACACAGAATACAACATGTTGCTGTCGTTTGGAGAAAACTGGATTGATGACACTGTATGTTCATGACCATTCAATGTACGAATATGATTAAATTTATCATCCCAAATTTTAATCGTCAAATCGGAAGAACATGTAGCTAGATAATACGGTTTCGTATATGAAAAACATATCTTGTTGATTGCTCTAGTGTGTGCTTTAATAATTTTCTCAGGTATCGTGTTGTCATCGTTTGATAAATTCCAAATATAAAGGTTCCCATCATTACACCCATTTAGAATCAATGGTAGATTAGGATGCAACTTGACGGTGGTTATTATATTCTCACATTGGAAATTCTGCTTGACTGTCCCTTTCGGGATCCAGTTAATTTTATCCTTGCTCAACACTATACCATTACTATCTGAATTGGTAGTGTTTATGATATTGTTCAAATTAGTAATTTCATTCTCCAAGTCAATGATTTTCTTCTGTAGTCGCAACACCGTCGACCATTTCTTCTCTAAATAATTATCCACGATTTCTGAATTGCCATTGATATCTACTTCGCTTGTCTGTAGTAGTGACGACAACTGATCTATAATTTGGTGGTTGTCATTTTGACAAAGTGGTTGTAAGTATTGAATAATGGCTTTATTTAGCTCGGTTTGTTGTCTTTCGGTTAGTATCTGTGACTTCTCCATGGTTTCAGGTGAATATATGCAATCTATAAGACAATGGAGGTGTGTGACTGTCAATGGTTGTATGTCCAAAAAAAGAAGAATTGTTTTGATTTCTTGAAAGGAAAAAAAAAAGGGAAAAAAATTTTTTTTTTTTTGTCTTAGTTTTGTTGTTCATATTGATTTCTACAACTGGTTGATACTAGAACTATGAGAGTCAATGAACGTGTCAGGTGTTTAAATCGACATTTAGAATGAATGTCTATATGAAAATTAACTATATAACCAAAAAAAAAGTACAAACCTGGACAGTTTTACTTACATCGTTTTTCAGCTTCATATTCAATAGTGAATAACTTCGTATTGATCAGTTAAACTGTAATCGCTTCCTTTTGAACTTAGTATTACTCTTTGATAAAACTAAGGAGAACAGGTATGAGTATCCCTGCCAAGGAAACACCAAACTCTAATCTTGAAGTGGATCCATGAGTTCCCACCACCGTTTCAGTCCCACTTTCTGCACTAGTAGGTAAACTCTGGAAATCAGAATTACTGAACTCACTCATCACATGATTAACCACATACAAGAACGTACCGGCCGAGAACAAAAACAAGATTCCAATAACTATATCCATACTCTTATCAAGCAACTTGACAATTACAAACGTGATCCATGACGCTATTGGACTCAGGGCCGCAAATAATAAAATGTGCCAGTACAACATGGAGTCATGAATACCTTCTTGGTGTAAGATTGTAGATAGACTGAAACTGGTTGGGATTTTATGGATGATTATCGCGGTGAATATCAATAATGGTATAGTTTCCCCACCGGCGAATGATGATCCTAAGGAAATCCCATCGACAATTCCATGAAATATCAAACCTAATGAAATCGAACTGCCAAAAACTGACGTGGTTATACTGGTGTGTGTGGTTTTTGGGGTGTGTGATGAAGATCCAGTGAATAGGTTATCGATGATGTACATCACTAAGAATCCTATAAGGATAGGAAACCCAACATATGGAGCAACGTGCTGGGTTCTTGTGCTTAGGATTTCGATTCCTTCGGGTAATATGATTAACATTGATGTACCGATTAATATCCCCATACTGAAATATGATAATACTTTTAGGTTGCTTTGTGATATGGTTAATTTTAACGGTAGGATTCCTGAAATGAATGATGTCACAAACATCACTATTGTTAGTATAGTCAATTCGATTACGATTGTCAATTCCATGTTTTTTTTGATGTGTAGAAGAAGTACGGTTGCTTAATTTTTTTTTTTTTCAGTTTCTCCTTTTTTTATTGTTTTTTTTTTTTTTTTTTGTTTAAAATTCCTTGGGTTGCTATTCAAAAATCAATTTTTGTCAAATTTAGAAAATTTAGAAGAAAAATCGCCCCAGGCGGTTTCTTTTTTAAAATCTAAAGATTACGAAAAAGCTTTAACACCAAAAAATTTCTTT
>JAKTXQ010000014.1:11855-29675 GCA_030582995.1 Candida maltosa
AAACTAACAAAAAAAAAAAAAAAAAAAAGATTAAAAAAAAAAAAAAGAAAAAGAAAATCTTGATGGAGAAAAAAAAATTCAACAATCTTTATCCATAATCTGAATAGTTGGTAAAAAAAACAATGGGTGTCCCAGCTTTATTCAGATGGTTATCGAGAAAATACCCGAAAATTATCTCTCCGGTTATTGAAGAAGACCAACATGAAATAGGAGGAGCCAAATATGAAGATCCAAATCCAAATGGTGAAATTGATAATTTATACTTGGATATGAATGGTATTGTCCATCCTTGTTCCCATCCTGAGAATAAGAAAGCTCCGGAAACTGAAGATGAAATGTTCTTGGATATATTCCAATATACTGATAGAGTTATGATGATGGCCAGACCTAGGAAAGTGTTGATGATTGCAGTTGATGGGGTTGCCCCAAGAGCTAAAATGAATCAACAAAGAGCAAGAAGATTCAGAGCAGCACAAGATGCCAAAATCAAAAATGAGCAGTTGAAAATTGCCGTCCAAGAAAGAGAATTAAGGGGGGAGATTATTGATGATGCCATTAAAGGTAAAAAAGAATGGGATTCAAATGCTATTACTCCAGGTACACCGTTTATGGATAGATTAGCAGAAGCTTTGAGATATTGGGTCGCATTTAAATTAGCTAATGATCCTGGTTGGGCAAACTTACAAGTCATTATCAGTGATGCTACGGTCCCTGGAGAAGGTGAACATAAATTAATGAACTTTATTCGTTCTCAAAGATCCGATCCACAATATGATCCAAATACTAAACATTGTATATATGGTTTGGATGCAGATTTGATTTTCTTAGGATTGGCTACTCACGAACCACATTTCCGAGTATTGAGAGAAGATGTTTTTGCCACACCCGACAAGAAGTTTACTATCCGTGATCAAATCGAGGAAGCTACCTCTGGTGTCAAGAAAGATGTCAAAAAACCATTCTTGTGGTTACATGTCAATGTTTTAAGAGAATATCTTCAAGTTGAATTGTTTATCCCAAGAATGCCATTCCCATTTGTGTTGGAACGTGCCATTGATGATTGGGTTTTCCTTTGTTTTTTCGCTGGTAATGATTTCTTACCACATTTACCTAGTTTGGATGTTCGAGATAATGGTATTGATACGTTGGTGCAATGTTGGAAACAAAGTTTACCGTACCTTAAAAATTACGTCACTAAGGATGGGAAATTGAATTTGGAAAGTGTTGAAGTTTTAATGTCTCGTTTAGCCACTAGAGAAGATGATATTTTCCAAAGAAGACATGCTGCGGAAAAGAGAAGAATGGAAAGTAACAAAAGAAGACAGATGGCCGTGGCGCAAGATCAAGCTTTGAAAGAAATTTATCTGGCAAACAATTCCAAAGGTAAAGATAAGGCTCCAATAACACCTGATGTAAATATGCCATTATTGGATACCAAAGGTAATTTAGTTGAAGGTTATGCCAATTTATCCAATAGTGATATTGTTCAAAACAGAGCTATTTTAACCAAAGCTAACATGGCAAATAGTGATGCAGCAGCTCAATTGAAAAAATTAATTGATTCTAAAAAAACACAAGTGAGTGCAGTACAAGATCAAATCAATTCGGAACAGATTACATCTGAATCTTCTTCATCTGTTGTGTCATCAGAATCAGAAATGGATGTCGATAGTAGTCTGACTGAGAAAAACTCCAAAAAGAGACCTCTTGAAGAATCTGAATCTGAAGCTGGAAGTCACGATGATATTAAATTATATGAACCAGGGTATCAAAAACGTTATTATGAAATCAAATTCAAGTGTAAGACAGATGAAGAAATTGAACAAATTAGACGTGAAGTTGTACGTCATTATGTTGAAGGTATTGCATGGGTAGCTCTTTATTATTACCAAGGATGTCCTTCTTGGAAATGGTATTTCCCATACCATTATGCTCCATTTGCCGCCGATTTCACTGATTTGCAAGAATTATTCCCGGATGGCGTCCAATTTGATTTAGGACAACCATTCAGACCATTTGAACAGTTGATGTCGGTGTTACCTGCAGCTTCAGGTCATGCATTGCCACAAGTTTTACGTGATTTAATGTCGGATCCAGATAGTGAAATTATTGATTTTTATCCTGAAGATTTTGAAATTGATATGAATGGGAAAAAAATGAGTTGGCAAGGTATTCCATTATTACCATTTATTGATGAAAAGAGATTATTGGATTCAGTTCAAGGTAAATATGATTTATTGACTGCTGATGAAAAATCCCGTAACACAAACAAAGAAGCGGAATTGTTTATATCTCCAGCAAATAAGAATTATACCAAATTTTCTGAAAGTTTGTATGAGAAGAATGAAGAGACAATAGATTTCAAGTATGCTAAAAGTGGATTGGCGGGGACAATTGTCAAGTTGGAAACATTCAACCCTAATGGAATTTTCAAATTCCCATTGAAAGAAGGACATATGCCAAATGTCGATAATAAAGAATATTTTGAAGCAATTTACCGTTTCCCGAAAAAGAAGTTTGGTAAATCAATGATCTTAAATGGTCATATACCTGCTCATCCAGCATTAACTATTGAAGATAAAAATAATCTTATTTATCAATTGGATAAGTTTGATAACAGAAGACATGGAGGTAATAATCGATTCAATTCTTCATTAGATAATGCTGATTATGTCAATAATGGACCTGCGGGTAAAGAATTGTTTAAAGTGTATAATTTGAGAAAAGGTGGTTACAGATCATATATGCATTATTTGTCAACTGGTCAACGACCTGATTATCTGACCCAACACAGACCACAAGCTCAATATGGTCAACAAGGAGGACAATATAATCAACAGGGGGGACAATACAACCAACAATATCGTCAACAGAATTATAACAACAACTATCAAAATAATTATAACAACTACCAGAATAATTATAACAACAACTACAACAACAGCTACAATAACAATAACTACAATAATAACTATCAAAATAATTACAATAACAACCGTTACAACAACAATAATAATACTTACAATAATTCAGGAAAAAGGTCAGGGTATTTACCACCAAAGTAAATAAATAAAAAATAGCAATATTTTCTTTTTTTTGCAGTTTTGTATTACTAGTTTATGTATAATTCAACTTCTATAGATTTCTAATGTATGATATACAATTCCCACGAGTATTGTTTATTGTTAGTAACTTGAATACGAAGCTCGTTGTCGGTTGTATCCGGCAACACCACAATACTTCCATCAACACAAAATCTCTTATCATTGACCAGGTTTGAATTCTTTGTTTTCAAAACAATACTATCCCCCTTGACAAGTTTCTTATAAACCACATCAGGGTTATTAACGTGACTCCCTTTATCATAAACTTGCTTCATAATATCCATGATATAATCCTTATCTGCTTTAGTTTCAAATGCAACCAAATAAAGTTCATCTTTGAGGATATCACCTTGAGGCGAGATTTCGAAAGTTGGCTCGAATTTCTGTGCTGATGTCAATAACCAATACGCAAATGGTCCGTTAATCACTTCATCATTGTTTATAATTACTTGTCCATCGTATTTCTGTTCACGTTCCAAATTCTGGTATGCAGCAATTTGGAATCTTTGCAATCCGTGCTTTCTAAGTTCCGGGGTATCACTATCAGCAACAAGCGAGGCATGGAATGCCCATGATAATACAACTAAGAATTTGAAATTTGCAGGTACTTCCTCGGTAACTTCATTTTGAACCAAGAATTTTGTATTTTTAGGGAATTCCACTTGGTATAAGTTTAATGGATCCTGTTTTCCTGTTAACAAAGTAGATATTGAACTCAATGGATCAGTCAAGTTCAATGAAAGTGCTAAACTGTTCCCTGTACCTCCTGGTATTGGGAAGATTAATATTTTCCCAGTGGTTGTATCATTTAAACCATTGACAAATTCATTTATTGAAGTATCTCCACTGATGAAAATGACTGTTATTTCAGAATCTTTCAAAGAAAGAGCCAAATCACTAATTGAAGATGGGGAAGTGGTTGGGAAATAGTCATGAGCAATTGAAAGTTGATCAAATAATGGATTGATGATTTTGGAATAGATATTTTTCTCATCGGATCTGCCAACACCAGAGTTGACTGAATCTATAACAACAATTTTCCCTCTGGTTAAATACAGTGGAAGTGATGATACAGTTGTGGTTGTCGTTGATGATGATGGAGATTCATTTGTGCGAAGAAAATATCCTCCGTCTTTTTCTCCAAATTCAATTTCCAAATTTCTTGGTTTATATAATACTTTCGTCGTTGACATTGTTATTTGATGGCAATTCTGATAAAAAAAATACTTCAATCCACAAATAACAAAGGAGGCTATTTATATTTTCTCCAGTTCGTAAAAGCTAAAGCCACACAAAAAAAAAAGGAAAATCAATTAATAAGCCGAATTTTTTTATTATTATTATTATTATACACTATAAACGTTAAAAAATCATACTCTAAAAAATCCAATGCAAGACACCTTTCCATTTACTGTCTGGTTTCTTACCGGATTGTTCCACCTGGGCGTAGTACTCGTATTCGTGTCTCTCGATTTCGGCCAACCCAGTGGTCAA
This sequence comes from Candida maltosa, assembly GCA_030582995.1. Classification (NCBI taxonomy): domain Eukaryota; kingdom Fungi; phylum Ascomycota; class Pichiomycetes; order Serinales; family Debaryomycetaceae; genus Candida; species Candida maltosa. Next base: position 16,454 of record JAKTXQ010000014.1, read on the forward strand.
ATCCGCATCAATTGGTCTGATGAATTTCGTTTTCATGATAAGTTTCCAAAGAACGAACACGGCAAGGGAAACAAACAACATGATGTAACTGTACAAGAATGTATCGGTAGACCACTTACCTGGCATGAACACATGGTATCCCATAATACCGACAATACACCAGTACATGAAACAACAGAAGTAGATAGAGTATGGCTGGAACCATGCTCTGTATGTAAATGTGGAACGGTCGATATTTTGAGCTTTGCAGGCGTGGTAGAACCCAATGTAGGTCATCGACATGAACGCATAATTAAGAATCTGGGAACCGGTACATAAGTTAACCATATAGTTCAACACCTTACTACCAGAACTACCCAATTGCATCAAGGACAACAATGAAAAACAGACAGACACTAACACACAGAAGATTGGGATACCGTGTTTGGTACATTTCTTGAAGAATGCTGGAACATAACCTTTCTTAGCCAAATTGTACAAACAACGAGAAGAAGTGTATGTGTACAGACAACCTGCTGAAAAAGCAGATGTCAAAATCACCCCGTTGACAATATGTGGCAACGCTTTAATCCCTAAATTTTGCATAGCCACTACGTATGGAGATGAGGCACCGTTGGAAGAATCAGATGTCAATTCAACATATTTGGGATCGTTGTAAGCAATAAGAATGGAAACGGACAATGCACCTCCAATATAGAAAACAACCAATCTGTACAACACGGTTCTAAATGCAATTGGCAAGTTATGACGAGGATTAATACATTCACCGGCAGTCATCCCAAGATACTCGGACCCGACACAAGTGAATGAAGAACTCCAACGTAAAGCACCTAAAAATGCCTGGAATCTACCTAATGAACCTGTAGTATACAACAAAGCAATAGGTCCACCTTCAACATGCCAGTTACGGAACCCGAATGCATCACCTTGTGGGTTACCACCACACATAGTAATCAAGGTGAAAAACAATAATCCAATAGCGAGAAGTAATTTAGCAATCAGGAAGTAGAATTCAGCTTCACCGAATAATCTCACCGCGTACAAGTTGATAGCAGCGTAGATAGCAATCTGGATACAGAAAGTAATAGCAGGTGAGTAATCATCTCTCCAGAAATGGATCATACCGTTAACTGCGGTGATTTCAAACGGAATATATAAACTTTGCATCACCCAGAAATTAACCGACGCAGCAGCTTCAAAAGCCGGATCGATCACACGACCTGCCATGTTTAAGAATGGAGAATCAACGGGCATATAAGAAACCATTTCCCCTGTGGCAGATGTGAGCAATAATATAAGCAAAGTGGAAAGACAATAAGCCATAAGAAGTCCTAAAGGACCTCCGACGGTTAAACCCGTAGTACCGATGGTCACAAATAACCCTGTACCAATACTACCACCAATAGCGATTAATTGTAAATGACGGTTATAAAGTTTTCTTTGAGTTGTCACTTCACCTGTTGAACCAACTTCGGTGGCTGAGTTGGACGAGTTGGATTTGTCATGATACAAATCTTCTTCTCTGATCGCTTTGATTTCTGTGATCTCACTATTGTGCTTCTTTTCCGATCTCCACATGTTTCTTGGTGATTTATCATCATGTTAGATTATTCTGTTAATGACTTTCTGCAACTTTTTATACCGTCCGAATCATGATTACAAGTTTATCACACGAAGATAAGAACTTGACAAGCTGAGATCAAGATATGCTTCTCAGTTAGCTGTATGGTTACAGCGTATATGAGCCCCTTTGATATACATTTTCATGGCGACCAATGATCAAAGCAAGATGAGTTATGTCAACTAAATTTTTTTTTCGGAAATCATGCCCTAATCGGTAGAAAATATTTGATGCGTCAAAGATAAGGTTCTATTTTTTGTTGGTTTGCTCTATTAATAAATCTTCACAAGAAACTAAATTTATTGATAAAGATCAACATTGGGGGAGATAAAGATAAGATTGGTTTTTGGTTAATTGTTATTGGGGGTTTTGAATGATATCATTTTTGGCTATGTATTTTCTCCTTCACCGAGTTTGAGATAAGTTGGAACTCAAATTAATCTCTTGAGCTCATATTCCTCGTAGTTTTGTCGAATATCCCATTAAACAAAAGCAAAAACACAAAAAGTTCGTACCACAAGAGTGATGTTCACAATGATTGTTCATTTTGTAATTTTTGGTTGAATTTTGCTCCGAAATTCCCCATCCAAAAAAATAAACATCAACAACAACAACGTTGATGAGAATTAGAGTAATCTTCTTTTTTAGACAATCCCCCTAATAAGCTTTTAATTACTTTACCTAATACAGACGAATTTACAACCGATTGGTGAAATTACAATTGCGACAATAAAAATAATTTGAAATTTAATTTATTTGGCAACCCACGTGAGTCGCACCAAAATTTGTGGAGTAAATACATTTCGAACGGCACCAGGTGCTCCTAATTTCATTGTTAGCAACAATCGTTGATTTGTGGATGATTGCATAACGGGCTAAAATAAAATTAATTAATTAATAAGTCCACTGTAACCGGAGATGTCCTTTGTTTTGTTTTCTTGGACGGCCGCCCCTTTTTTTTTTCCTATTCTTATTCGATGCCCGAATTTCACTCCAATTGCTTTTCACCAAAATGGCTTACAGGATTTGCTGGGCTTAAAAATTTATGACAGAAGTGATAAGCCCAAATTTAATTTGACATATAATCGTATCTCTACAAGCCGACGTCATGATAAATGCTGCAAGGAAAACTCATATAATTGAGAAATGAATTTCAAATGTGTTCACTACCACATGGGTTGAAAAATTGTAATTGTCGTTCCCCATAGTTCCCAATTTAGGACAAAATCTAAACCAATTTGTGTCCTTCATACATAAAATTACTAATAAGAAACCGTTGAGTTCCAAGAAATTAAAAATAGATATAATTTAATTAAAAATTCTGCATAAATTAGTATTACAAAAATAAAAAAAAAATATGTATATCCTTACTCCCATGTGGGTTTTCCTCCATTCAATAAACGAACGAACGGCACAATGTGAAATTTTTCATTTTCTCTTTTATTTCACCCGAATTATGGTTATCAATACAACGAAATACGATATACAAAAAGAAGTATTTAAGATGCCCAAAATAATTGGTTTTTCATAATTCAAATATTTTTTCACAATACCCATCAACAAACATCTTCAAAAAATAAAAAATGTTAGGTCAAACTACTTTTTTGTTGGCAATTGCTTCAAGTGCTATTGCTAGCCCATACGTCAACCCATATGTTGGTAAATTCTTCCACGGTCAAAGATATTCCGGTGATTCATCTTCTCAAGGTTCCATTTACCCAGTTAAAGATTGTTCCGCTTTTATTGATCAATATGGTGAACAATCATGGCCAGGTCAAAACACCACTGATATCCCAGAACAAGATTTATGTTGTTTTGAACCAGATGGTGTTTTCTTGCAAGCCCAATTCTGGAATTTCAACACCAGTTTACTTAGTGTTGCTGTCAATGGTACCACCCAAGAAATCCTTGATGCTGAAACCAAAGCTAAAGTTGACACCAACCAACACGATTTGAAAAGAACTTTTACCATTCACGGTACTTGGTCCGATCAACTTGATGGTGGATACAAACAATTCTGTAACCCTGATTTGGAAATTAGCGACCAAAAGGATAACATTACTCATATTTTAGTTGATTTGTTTGGTGAAGTTGAATTATATGAACTTATGACTAAATATTGGATTAACACTGCTGCTGCCTCCAATGTTGATAACCTGGCTTCCACTTCTTTATGGGAACACGAATTCAACAAACATGCTACTTGTATGCAATCTTTCAACCCCGACTGTTTTACTGGTAATTTCAGTAAATACGAAAATGTTGTTAACTTTTACAAGAAAAGTATTGAAATTTGGTCTCAATTGGATACTTACCAATTCTTAGCCCAAGATGGTATTTACCCAACCCTTACCAGAAAGTATAAATTGAGTGATGTTCAAGCTTCTTTACAAAAAGCTTTTGGTGCTCAAGTTTACATTGGATGTTTGAACAACTCCATTTCCGAAATCTGGTACCATCATCTTTTGCAAGGTAATGCCATGACTGGTACTTACAAACCAATTGACACTTTGGCTAAAACAAGTTGTAAAGAAGAAGAAGTCTGGTATATCCCATCGTAATTTTTTTTAGTTCTCCCCACGTATAAAAAAAAGAAAAAAGTTAATTAAGTCTTTTTTTTTTATTTAATATTAATATATCTTTTCCGTTTTGCAATCAAAAATTGTATGTAAAGAAAAAAAATAATAATGACAAAAATTAAAAAAGAAAAAAAAAAATAATCCGAATCTTTCCCAATTAGGAAACATCACGGGAATACAATATTTACGAGATAAACCCGTTTAACGAAGTTAGTAGGTATTGTTGTGGTTCGCTAACCCGACTTACACGTCTTCGAAATGATCATTTAAATTATGTAAGCGAAACTCAAATAAATAAACAAACTAAAAAAAAAAAGAAAATCTTAATCACGTTGCTCCGCCTACTTTTGTTATTTTCTTCTTTTTGTGTTAAATTGAGCTTCTCGTTTTTTTTTTTGTTTTAATATTCATCTCATGGTAACGATCAAGTAACACATGGTAGCATATGGTAAATGTATTGTCATTATCAACAGCTACTAGACTTATACAACATAACATTTGTCAAAACAAATTAATGTTACGTTAACAGTTTCAAAAATTTCATTGTATTACCAAGAAATTTTAAGTTTCCCCTTTCCTTTTTTTTATTTTTCTCTTTTTGAGTTTTATCTTTCTTCTTATTAGTGAAATCAACTTTTAACTAAAAAAAAATTTTTTTTCTTCTTTTTTTTTCATTTCTACTTTCTTCATAACCCCAGTGTTTTTAAACATATCAAAATAGTTAATAGTCTTGGTGGGTAACTATTATTGGTAAAGACTCACAATTGATACAATTTCTAATACTACATTGACCTTATCATGAGTCAATTTCCTCATACCAACAATAATGGTGATCAACAACCAAATACTGATAACAATAATAACAACAACCTGAATGATTCACTACGTGTGCCCAACCCACCGACACGGAGAAAGCGTGGATTATCCCTAAGAAGCCAACTTTTTAACAAAGCATTCAACATTCAGCAGGAACCGGAACCTCCAGTAATCATTAACACTGAATCACTTGATGCCGCACCCAACCAACAAACATCTTCACTTCCACAACAACGAGAATCATTTCAAGAAATTGAACTTCGAAGTTTTCCTGCCACCCCTGAAATTAACATTCATGAAGCAGAAACAGAAGCAGAAACAGAAGCAGAAACAGAATCGTCATCGAGGAATGACCAAATCCCGAGCAACGAACTGTACCCCAATATTCATTCACATTTAGCCAAATCAACAACACATTTAACGACAATTTCATCAAGATCAAGTACTAGTGGATTATCTTTTATTTCCAAACGAGAAAGATCAGATTGGAAACGGTACGGCAGTCATAATCGATTCTATCAAGGCTTAGTTGAAATCAAAAATAAAATATTCCATATTAAAAATCTACCTCCAACAGAGGAAGGAAGAATTATTCCTTTATCAGTTTCACCAAAATCAGTCAATTCTTATTATCAAGATGAATTTTATGATTTGAAAAACAAAGGGTATATCGATGAAAGAACCAATCGAACCTATGTCAGCAACGTCATTACATCATCGAAATATAGCGTGTATTCATTCTTACCAAAGCAATTGCGAGCCCAATTCTCCAAAGTGGCCAATTGTTATTTCATGGTTGTTGCCATCATGCAGATGATTCCTGGATGGTCAACCACAGGTCATTTTACAACGATTATTCCATTATGTATATTCATGTCGATATCTATAGCACGTGAAGGGTTTGATGATTGGAAACGTCATGGTCATGATAAAGAAGAAAATAATAAGAAAACTACTGTTATCCGAGAAGATGAAGAGTTGAGTAATTTTGATACTCATTCAATAACAACAATCATGACAGAAACTCTACCAGTAAACCACCATCCACACCAAGCAAATCAGAATAGTTACTTGGAAACATCAAACAATATATCTGCAACTCCATCATTGTCTGATTTGGAAGATTCATTAACACGAGAAGACTTGTCTTACACCAACAAGGATATGATGAGACGATATAATCTTAAAGAATACTCAACCAAATGGAAGAACGTCAAAGTTGGTGATGTCATTAAAATCAATGAAAATGAATGGTTCCCAAGTGATGTTGTATTGATTTCCACCAGTAATTCTGAAACACACGAGGCATTTGTCGAAACTATGGCTCTCGATGGTGAAACCAATTTAAAACCAAAATCTCCTCATGTCGAATTATCTAAAAAAGCATCTACAATAACAGGATTGAAAAACTTGCATACATTAGTAACTGTCGAAGACCCTAATAAAGATTTGTACAATTTCGAAGGATCATTTGTGTTGGATGGTGAAAAATACCCACTTGGTCCAGATAATGTGGTTTATCGTGGTAGTGTTTTGAGAAACACCAAATCCATCTTGGGTCTTGTCATATTTACAGGTGAAGAAACTAAAATCAGAATGAATAATATTAAAAATCCACGTACTAAAGCACCTAAATTACAAAAAAATATTAATTATATTGTTATATTCATGGTGTTTGTGGTGATTATGTTATCAGCGTTTTCAACAATGGCACAAAGATTACAATTTACGAGTTATAAAAATCGAGCTTGGTATTTATATCAACAAGATGCGGGTGTTGCTGCCACTTTGATGGGTTTTATTATTATGTACAACACGTTAATTCCTTTATCACTTTATGTGACCATGGAAATTATCAAAGTTATGCAATTATGTTTTCTTCAATTTGATATTGATATGTACCATGTGGAGTCCAATACCCCTGCTGATGCCAAAACTGCTACAATTCTAGAGGAATTGGGTCAGGTTTCTTACGTGTTTAGTGATAAAACGGGGACATTGACCGATAACAAAATGATTTTCAGAAAATTTAGTGTATGTGGGGTAAGTTGGTTACACGATTTGGATATCATGTTGAGTGAAAAGGAAAATCCAAATAGTCAAGAAACAGCCCCGCTAGTACCACGATTAAGTATGCATGTGCCATCACTGTCAGCAACCAAACATCATAGCCGAGTCAACTCGAATGAGAGAATATCAAATGATTATGCACCAAGAACGAGCACCACTTCAATTGCTCGTGAAAGTACCGATGTTACTGCTCCGGCAAGAGCAAGTACCACTGCATGGACATCCTCAGCTCTACCAAATAAAGTCCAAGATTTATCCAACTCATTACAATTGCTTCGTCATATACAATCTCATCCACAAACTTTATTTGCTAAAAAAGCCAAATTTTTCTTGTTGTCGATTGCATTATGTAATACGTGTTTACCACGTAAACAAGAACAAACTCCTTCCAACAGTTCATCATTTTCTTTAGAAGAAGTGGAACATGAAGATGATTGTGCTGAAGATGGTGCTATTACATATCAAGCAGCTTCACCAGATGAGTTAGCTTTGGTTCAAGCCGCTAGAGATTTAGGGTTTGTTGTTTTCGACAGACAGAATAATAAGTTGACTGTTAAAACATATCCTCAAGGTTTTGATAATGAAGCCAAATATGAAGAATATCAAGTATTGGATGTTATTGAATTTTCTTCTGCAAGAAAAAGAATGTCAATTGTTGTCAGATTCCCAGATAATAGAATCTGTTTACTTTGTAAAGGTGCCGACAATATTATTCTTGAAAAATTGAAAAATTCTCAATTGGCCCAAGCCAAAGCTAAAGAAATTTCTTTACAATCTGCGGAAAGAAAGACACAAGAAGCCGACGTCATATTACATTCTAAACTTTCTCAAGATTATGATCCTCGGAAATCGGGTATATCGTTCCGTCAAAGTATGAGTTTAGGTAGTGGATCCGCATCAGCAAGAATGACAACCATAGATAATGCCTTAATGGGAACTGAAGAAGATGAAATTGCCGATATTGCCTTGAGAGCTAGGAAATCATTACATATACAACAATCCAAAAAATATAATTTGGAAACTGAGGAAGGTGAAGAAGTTGGTAATTCTACACTTCCTTCTACTACTACCACAGCACATACTAATGATTCATCCACCGCCGATATACCGATTCATTATATCCCTAATGATAAAGTTCTTGTTAATGAAGAATTTTTGATTGAAAAAACCCTTGAATATATTGAAGAGTTTTCCACCGAGGGGCTCAGAACATTGCTTTATTCTTTCAAATGGTTGGACAAAAACGAATATGAAACATGGAATCAAGAGTACAGTTCTGCCAAAACTGCACTCATCAACCGTGCCAAACTTGTGGAAGAAGTTGGTGGTAAAATTGAATGTAATTTGGAATTATTAGGTGCCACAGCCATTGAAGATAAGTTACAAGATGGTGTTAGTGAAACCATTGATAAGCTTAGGCGAGCAGGTATAAAATTATGGATGCTTACAGGTGATAAAAGAGAAACTGCCATAAACATTGGTTATTCTTGTCGTCTTATTAAAGATTATTCTACAGTGGTGGTGCTCTCCAATGATGAAGGTAAGGATGCTTTAACTGACAGAATTACGTCATCAACCCAAGAAATTAAAGCGGGGAGAGTTGCCCATAGCGTTTTGGTAATTGATGGTGGTACATTGAATGATGTAGAACAGGATCCTACATTGCTCACATTATTCCTTGAACTTTGTGTTGAAGTTGATTCGACAATTTGTTGTCGTGCTTCCCCATCACAGAAAGCTAATATGGTTAGTGCGATTAGAAAATTGAAGAAAGATGCAGTCACGTTGGCAATTGGAGATGGTGCCAATGATATTGCAATGATTCAAAGTGCCGACATTGGAGTTGGTATTACCGGTAAAGAAGGTTTGCAAGCAGCACGTTCCGCAGACTATGCGATTGCGCAATTTAGATTTCTCTTGAAATTATTACTTGTTAATGGCCGGTATAATTATGTGAGAACATCTAAATTTGTGTTGTGTACTTTCTACAAAGAATTGTTGTTTTATTTGACACAATGTATTTATCAAAGAAATACTTTATTTTCCGGGTCGTCATTATATGAAAGTTGGTCCTTGTCAATGTTTAATACTTTATTTACTTCCTTGCCAGTTATTTGTGTTGGTATGTTTGACAAAGATTTAAAACCTGCCACTTTGCTAGCTGTCCCGGAATTATATGCTAAAGGTCGATTATATCAAGCGTTCAATTTGAAAATTTTTGTGTCCTGGATGGTGCTTGCCACTTTACAAAGTGTCGGGATTTCCTTTTTGACATATTATGTTTGGGGATTCACTGCATTACGTGACAATACCACATTTGCGCTTGGTTCGCTTTCATTCACCATATTGGTCATCATTATTAATACTAAATGTACTGTTATTGAAATGCAGAATCGAAACTGGCTATCCTGGGCCTCATTTATCATTTCCGTTGGTGGTTGGGGGGTTTGGAATGTTCTCATTATGGGATTATACAGAAGCAAATTATCCCCGATTTATTTTGTCGACTACGGTTTAATAATGTGGGGTCAAGATCAAAGTTGGTGGGCCGCATTATTGCTTATACTCACTATTCCTTTGTTTTTCGATATCTTGATTAAAGTTTTCAAGTTTATGTTCAAACCTAGTGACGATGAAATATTCAGAGTTTATGAAAAAGATTTGGAATTGCGAAGATATTTTGAACAAGCAGCTTATAAAGAGTTGTATCAAAGTTGGACATTCCCTGGTGACCAGTCAACTACGAAAATGTTGATTTTGAGAGTTTTCAGGACTATTGGTCAAAAATTGGGCATTAGCTCAAGATCTAAATTGGAAGATGAATTGGAATTGGCAGTAGCAAAGAATAATTACAGCAGTAGTGATGACACCCAATCAGCTATCAGCCGTAAAAGAGCCGGTACGAACCCATTGTCTCATGAATTACCTCCAGGTGGAGATGGGGTTAATGTTTTTGCAAGTGATTTCAAACCAAATTTCCAACAATTTGAAGATGGATATGAGATTTTACCAAGTGGGAAACGTATCAAAATTAGGAACAAGTCACGTGGATGGTCGATCTCGAAAGTACTTGGTAAAGATTCTGACGAAGATGTTGATGCCATTATTGATCAAAGATTGAACAATTTACGAAATGAAGAAGAGGGTAAAGGATCACCATGATAAGAAAAAATTATTTTTTTGTAATATTACATAGAAATTTATTGCATTATATACGTGTCAACTCATTCTTGCTCTACTAATAGCATTTAGCTCAAATTCGACATTCTTAATTATTTCTTTCAAATACTTTGATTTGGAATATTTCTCTAACCAGTCTTCAAAATTTTGACGAATAATAGAAAGTTTTTTAATTTTTGGTTCAAAATCAACTTCATCTTCATCATAAGGATTAAGCAACACATTAAATAATTCATTCCATAACTCGGATTGCCAGTATCTTTTAAACATATTAACTAGCTTGATTTTCCCGTCTTCTTTTTTAATTTTTATACAATTCCCAAACAATATAGTATGAATGATCCCTGCTACTCCATAATAATCAGCTTCATACGTCCAAGGTTGACCTTCATTCATTTGCGGACAATCCTGTACATCAGTTTTGAAGTAACTGGTAAATCTCGTATTTTTCGGGAACAACTTCAAATCGACAGCTCTTCCAAAATCAATCAATGTTACGCTTTTAGAACTCCACCCGAAATCACCCTTTCTATCGTACTTTTCATTCCATAACCCATCTTTCACGGATTCAAATCTAACCATACAATTATCTGCTTTTAAATCACCATGCAAAATTCCAACAGAATGTAAAGTCTCCACAATCTTTAATAATTCAATGGTGAAAAACACAACTAAACATTCATCTATTGCCGCACCTTGATTCTTGAAATTATTAACCACATCCAATAACGTGCTTTGGGAACAATAATCCAAAATTAAAAAACTTTCGTCACGGAAATAATACAACGAATCAGCCCGGATGAAATAATGTTGCTTGTATGATCGTTCGCCGACTAATCGTCTGTGAATTTGATGTAAAATGTAAAACTCCCATCTGCTTGCTGGTGATTCGATTTTCAATGCCTTGAGATTCCCATTGGATCCATCTTCAATCAAATAAACATACCCGTACCCACCTCGTCCTAATTCGTGCAATAAACAATATAATTTCTGACCACAACAGTCGATGATGGCCAGTTGTGATCCTTTATTGATGGATTGGTTTTTGTTGGTTATGTCACGGAATTTCCGTATTCTATCAACTTTAAGGGTTGAGTTATCATGATATCCGGAATAAGTACTCATTGGGATAGCCAAGTTGTTAAGAAAATCGTTTTGTAAGTGCACATTGAATGGATCAACAATAGTTGCTTGCACTGGTTGACTTACAAATGGTGAACTCATAACTGAATTGTCTTCTTTATCGGTAGGTGGTGTAGTGATGGCATCAAGTTGAATTGGAGCATGATCATCTTGGGTTGGAATGATATCTGGAGTTTGTAAAGTTTCAGTCACATACCCATCATAATTTGTCACCGTTGGTTCATTTAATTTGTCTTCTTCTTCATCGTCGGTGTTATATTCGTAAGCAGCATCATTATAAATGTTTTGTAATTCATTGTTTGCCAAATTACCATTCATGGTAATTGTTGGGTCTTTCCCATATTTGGGTCTTTCTGTGGTTGTGTCATTCATGCCTAAGGTTATGGTTTTGGTAGTTTCATCCTTTTCATAAATGTCTCTGATAACTTGAGTAGGAGCAAATCTTTTGGCTCGTTGGATGTTTCTATAAATGGCTAATAATTCCATAAGACTATATTCGGTAGTCGAATCAGGATAAAGTAAATCCATGTTGATGGGTACTTTTTCAGTCTTTTTCCCCACCGTTTCAATTAATGTATATGCATTGTTTTGATCATCAATATGAACCAGTCTTTTCGTTTCAGACACAATAGGTACGTCTCGGAAAACTGGAATCTTTCCTGTAGCCGATCCATTAGAAGGAGTCACTATTTTTTGTTTCAATATTTGTCCCTTCCATGTAGTTGCCGCAATCAGATTTTCTTTTATTCTTTGCTTTGTTGGATTCAATTTGACTTCTTCAACAAAACCTCCATCGAAAATAGAATGCAACACGCTTTGATCTTGTTGTTCGTCGTCTTTAAACACATCAAGCTTTAGTTTTTTGGAAGGTCTACTGTTTGATTCCGTAAAAGATTCCACTGCTGATCCTCTTTTTAATGCTAGTACTTCACGAACAATGTCTGATGATGATGAAATGGAATTCAGTTCCAAATTTCGTCGTTCTTTAAAATTTTCATACGATCGTTGTAGTCTTTTCAAAGGGAATGCATCTGATTGTATTCCTAATTCATACATCTGATTGGCATCAACGAGTTTCCCTTGTAATTCAAGAAAACTAGCAAATTCCTCATAATACAACGCTAGTTGATTCCCAATTTCTTTTTTGGCCAAATAAACATAAATGTCTCTTGGAGAATCGGAATAATTAGTATATTCTAGCCAAACTTTCAAATATCGTGGATCGTTTTTATAAAGTTGAATGTCTCTGAAATTCGATGTACACTTTTCCAACAAAATTAGTAACCCGCTATCGGTATTTGCACCTTGTGGATAATTATAATGAGTCCAATCGATGTAATCTATGTAAACTTGTAAAGGATCATCTAGTTCATCACAATCTAGCAATTTCTGTTCGAATTGCTCTCGTTCTTTCGAGAGTCTATGTTTATGTTGTTGGAAATTCACTTTGGAATGAGATGGAAAGGTTTCGAGTAATTTCGACACTGATCTTCCTCCACTTAATGGCTGAATGTTTTCTTTCTGTGATTCTAGTTTTTCAATATCAACTGGCTGTAGTGGGGTTTTTGGAGCCATGAAGTGAAGGGTTTTATTGTTGGATGAATGGATTGTTATTTATTTGGAGATGAATTAGAAAGAAAAAAAAACAAATAAAAAAATGTAAACAACCAAAACAAACAAATCGATCGCGTTTTTTTTTTGTTCTCCCGCCGCCATGGACGTGGTAATCGCCCGCGAAGGTCGTGCGAATGGGTAACTTTGGTTCTGTTTTTTTTTTTTTTTTTGATTTTTTTTTTTTTTTTTAGATTTCACC
>JAKTXQ010000014.1:29699-75318 GCA_030582995.1 Candida maltosa
TTTAGTTTTTTTTTTTTTTTTGAGTTTTTTTTTTTTTTTCAGAATTCACCCACCAAACCACAAAGGACAAGTCAACTACATATACCACTCACGGGGACAATGTTATACTTTCTCTTTTGGTGTTTGTTTTTCAGCATAACCAATGCTGAATCTATTTCGAAACAGTATAATGAACACCTTTATTTGAAACCATTGTCTAAAAATCGTTTATTGACAAATTTTGAATTTAATGTCGAATCATCACCATTTGAAATTAAATACTTCAATTCAAGTTCAAATTCACTTACTGATAAACCACAAATAAGTCATTATAATTATTTCCCAAACTCATTGGGATCAGTTATTGAATCTACAAACACTAAAAAATTACAATTGAGATTTACTCAAGGATGGTGGGATGCCAACTCGTGGGGAAAATTACCTTTCGATGGTACATTCACCGGTGGTACAGGTGTGGAAGTCGTGGCCGTAATTGAAGCACCAAATATTGATGCCGCCAAACATAACTGGTCGAAATTAACTAAAACTTTATCTGGATTTTTCTGTGCTTCATTGAATTTCATTGATGATCATATCACCACTTACCCAAAATTTGCTACAAATGAAATTAATCAAGAGAAATTTACCCCGGAAAAGGGTAATAAATTATATTTATTGCGTGCATCATTACCAAGTGAACCTGTTTGTACTGAAAATTTAACTCCGTTTTTAAAATTATTACCAACAAGAGGTAAAACAGGGATTGCATCATTGTTGGACGGTCACAAAGTATTTGATTCATTATGGCATGGTATGTCTATTGATATAAATACTGTATGTGATGAGCAAAATCAATGCGTTTTGAAACTCCATCAAACTGTGAATCAAGTGGTTGATATAATGAGATCACTTCGTAAACAAAAAGAAGGTGCTATACCTAAACCTACTAAAGGAGAAGAATTGAGATGTGACATGAATAAGACATATAATTCATGGCAATGTTTCCCATTAAGTGATCCAACTGAGTTGAAATGGAGTTTAAATACATTATATGGGAGAACTATCAAGGGTGCCGCATATGCTGATGATCCAGAAGTAACCAAAATAACTATTGGTACTGATCTGTCTGCTTGGAATATTATGTTAGTCAAAGAAAAGGAAGAATCAGTCGAGGCAGGCTCATTGACTGCCGCTGACAATAATCACATTGTTCAATTCTTACAGGACCCAATCAATTATGATTTCGAGTTTTCAACCTCCAATAGTTCCAAAGTCTTACCTGTGAATAAACCACCATTGTATGCTTCACGTTCATTGACTGGTTATTCATTAGATCAAGGTGGTCTTCGTGTGGCTTTCACCAATCCAAACGATGAGCCAGTCAGATTCGTCTATTTTGAGTCTACACCATGGTTCATGAGATTATATTTACACACATTAAAATTGACTTTGAAAGATTCAACCGGTACAGTATCCCAAATCACCGACCAAGACCAATATATTAAAAATGTGTATTTCCGTCCAGCGGTAGATCGAAAAAGACCATCCCATATGGAATTGGTTATTGTCGTTCCTCCGAAACTGACTTTGGCAATGTCATATGATTTTGACAAATCGTTATTATTGTACAGAGAATACCCACCAGATGCTAATCACGGGTTTGATGTTGAACCTGCAGTTATATCTATTCTTGATGCGGAAAACGAGAAAACTTATGAATTCCGTACCACCAGTTTGCTTTTAACCTTACCTACTCCGGATTTTTCCATGCCATACAATGTGATTATCATGACATGTACTATTTTGTCATTGTCTTTTGGTACTTTATTCAACTTGTTGACCAAAAAAGTGGTTACAGAAGAGGAGTTTGACCAAGTTGCGGCTAATTCAAAGTTAGCTAAACTTAAAAAGAATATCAAAGCTAAAATTGATTTCGTTAAATCATTGACTAATAATAAGAAAAAAGTCGACACAACTACAGATACATAGGGCTCTATAATAATAATATTCTAAAAAGGATCTTCGTACGGATCTTCTTCATCGTAATCATCATCTTTTTCAAATTCGTAGACAATGGCACCACCGGCGGATCCTAAAGATTGTTGAGCTTGCATGAATGGTAATTCAACTTGTTCACGAGCCAATTTTTGTTTCGAATTGGTGGTCAAATTAAATGTAGTCAAATCTTTAAGTAAACCTTCGTCTTCTTCCACAACATCTTCCTGTTGAGAATCTTTCCATAATTCATATTCATGATTTAGACTATTGATTTGGAGTTTGTAAATTAAAGAACGGCCAGATTTCCTTCTATAAGTGAGGACAACTTTAAACGTAGTACTATTCAAATTGGAATTTATTGGTAATGACAACTTGCCAATTTTCGATTCAATTTCTTCCTCATCATTTTTAGAATCAGGGATTATTGGATGCAATTCGAAGATTGTGCTTGCAATATAGGTCAACAATACTTCATTCGAAGGATAATTTTGATATTTGGGAATAGGTATTGGAGTTTGAGTATGATAAACTCCGAGTAATGTGATGCCTGGACCAGCTAATTGGGCAATGAATTGAGTCATTTCTTCGTTTTTGATATAGTTTAATGAATCGATAATCACCAAAGATTTCTGGTCTTTGAAGTGACTTACTTTCTCAATTATTTGTTGACAGGAAAGGAATCCACAGTCTATGAATTCATCGGCATATTTAGGGGTGTTAACGGTTTCGAAAGATAAGTATATGATTTTATGTGATTTATTATTGGAAAGTCTGTGAATATATTCACTAATTAATGGGTGTGCCGATTGTGATAACGAATCCAAAATCAAATGGAAAGATGAATTCTCTTTAAGTGACAATAACCGCGTCAATAAGACAGTAGCATTCTGCGATGTAGAACTCATGATATACTCTGATTGTTAAAAAAAGATGGATATTAAGTTGATAAAAAAAAAAATGTACAATTGAAAAGCCAAAAAAAAAAAAAATATTTTCGATGACTATACAATCGCGGGAATCTCTATCTTTTTACTTTTAGACATCCACTTTATATTACGATTGCCATGGCACCATCAGAAACTAAGAAAACGTTGGTGGCAAACTATTCCATTCCCAAATCGTTAAATGAGGAATTGGAAAAAGAATTCCGTAGAGATGATTCTACGTCCATGCAGAAACTACAAGATGATCTAATCAATCAAAATAATTACAACAAGAAACGTTTTGAACGTTCAATTGAATTGAATTTGGACGAAAAGAAGTCGTATAAGCAAATCATGAATGAAAGGAACCTAGAAAGAGAAGAACTACGAGTAAATAAATTAGTCAAAGAGAAACAGCAACAACAACCAGAACAAGAAGAGGTCATTCCCGCACAAATCGAACCCAGAAAGCGTAAGAAGAGATGGGATGTAACGCCAGAAGAGTACAAAAGAAGGAAAGAAGAAGAGGAAGAAAACAACAAAGCATTGGCCACTACTCCAACTTCCAAACTTATACGAGAATTATCAAATGGTAGAGTACCTGTGGTAAATGGAATTCCATTAACTGATGAAATCTTGGACAAGCTACTACCACCTGGATACAGTAAAATCAGACCACCAGCAGATTTTAAACAAAACGACAACACTTTACCACCAGATGTACTTGATGCTTCCACGTCAGATTATTATATGCTCCCATCAAATGGTACGGCAGAAATTTCCACATCGCAAGTTCCAACAGAAATACCTGGTGTAAAAGGATTAGATTATTTCAAAGAAGAAGATATGAAGTATTTTGGGAAACTTGCACAAGTAGATCAAGATAAATTAACCGACGAAGAAAAGAAAGAAGTGGCAGCATTGAAATTGGTATTGAAAATAAAGAATGGTTCACAGATAGTACGCAAACGTTCAATGAAACAATTAACCAGTAATGCTACTAAATTTGGACCTAAAATATTGTTGAACCAAATACTACCGATTTTATTGGAACCTAATTTAAACCCTCCAGAACTTCATTTATTGTTGAAAATGACTGGTCGAGTTGTTTTCCAAGTTGGAGAATCCATTCGCCCTTATACGAAACAAGTCCTCGACATAATAATTCCATTTTTAATTGATGAAGATTCCACAATTAGATTAGAAACAAGAGAAATTGTATCTGGTTTGACGAAAACAGCGGGACTAGCTAATATTATTTCCACATTAAGACCAGATTTAGATCACGTTGATGAATATGTGCGAAATTTGACAGCACGAGTATTTGCTATCGTTGCCAATACTTTAGGATTGAAAACTTTCTTACCATTTTTACGAGCAGTCATCAAATCAAAGAAAAATTGGACTGCTAGACATACAGGGATTAAAATAATTCAACAAATTTGTATAATGTTGGGACAAGGAAACGGAACTACGATTCTTCCACATTTATCGACATTGGTTGAAATATTGATTCCAACAATTGATGATGAATCTCATCGAGTTAGGACTATAGCCGCATTGACGTTGGCACAATTGGCAGAAAATGTTGCTCCATATGGGATTGAATCTTTTGAACCAGTGCTTGAACCAGTATGGGTTGGAATTAGAAGACAAAGAGGCAAAGGATTATCGAGTTTTTTGAAATGTATCGGATCTATCGTTCCCTTAATGGCACATAATCCAAATTACGAGGAATACAGCAACTATTACACCACTGAACTCATGTATATTATTGCTCGTGAATTTAAATCTCCAGATGAAGATATGAGGAAAACCATATTGAAAATTATTTTAGGATTGCCATTATCGAGAAAGTTAATCCCGGATTATCTGAATACTATCATCAAACCATTCTTGAATTCTTTCTGGAATAGACGTACTGCTTCAGACAATACGCAGATAACAAGGTTAGTCATTGATGCTACAAACCATTTAGCTGTCAGTTTTGATTTTTTAACAATGTTGGAGAGAATTGTCTATTTCAGTAAAGACGATAACGAACAATTGCGAAGACTAGCAATTGAAGCAATTAATAAATTAATCACCAATAACCCACAAGAATTGATCGGGATGGATTCTCAATTGGAAAGAGCTTTAGTTGATGGGGTTTTATATGCATTCCAGAATCAAACCACCCAGTTCAAGATTTATTTAACGTGTTTTGGGACGTTGGCAAATGCATTGAATGTGAGATTGAAACCGCATATTAACTCCATATTGAGTACAATATTGTACCGTATGAAGAACAAGTTAGAAGATGTCCGACAACAAGCCGCCGATTTGATTACAATTATTGCTCCTGTTATCAAACAATGTTCAGAAGATGATGATCAATTGTTGATGAAGTTGATTTTAATCTTATATGAATCGTTAGGTGAAGTTTATCCCGAAGTTTTGGGATCAATCATTAATGCATTATATGCATGTCTTGATTCAGTTGACAAAGGTACGTTAGCAACAATGGACAACCCTTCCATTAATCAAATCTTACCTACATTAACACCAATTTTGAAGAACCGTCAAGAAAAAGTACAAGAAGCTTGTATTAAATTAGTGGGATTGATCGCCCAAAAAAATTCCGAAACTATAAATGCAAAAGAATGGATGCGTATCTGTTTTGATTTGTTGGAAATGTTGAAAGCACAACGTAAACGAATCAGAATTGCTGCGAATAGCACTTTTGGTCATATTGCCAAAACCATTGGACCGCAAGATGTGATCGTTATGCTTTTGAACAATCTTAAAGTACAAGAACGTCAATTGAGAGTTTGTACTGCCGTGGCTATGGGTATTGTTGCCGAGACATGTTTGCCATTTACTGTATTGCCAGCAATCATGAATGAATACAGAACCCCTGAAAAAAATGTCCAAAATGGGGTATTGAAAGCTATGAGTTTTATGTTTGAATATTTAGATGGCAACATCACTAAAGATTATTTATTTGCCATCAGTCCATTATTGGAAGACGCATTAACTGATAGAGATTTGGTTCATCGACAAACTGCCGCAACTGTTGTTTTCCATATTGCCTTGAATTGTATTGGATTAACAAATAGTGACTATAACGATGTGTTTGTTCATTTTTTGAATTTGGTCATGCCGAATATTTTTGAAACGTCGCCTCATGTCATCATCAGGATTTTAGAATGTGTTAATGGATTACGATTGGTTATTGGGAATGGTGTTTTCACGAATTATATCTGGTCAGGGTTATTCCATCCGGCAAGAAAAGTTAGAACCCCATATTGGAAGATATTCAATAGTGCATATGTTCAATGTAGTGACTCATTGGTACCTTACTATCCAAGAATTGAAGAGCTACCAAAAGAAGAAGGAGATATCGAAGAATTGAATTGCCAGTTAGAAGAATTGGATTTGTATTTGTAAAAAAAAAAAACAGAAATATACATTTTTTTTTTTGGGCAAAAGGCTAGTCAGTTTCAAATGCAACAGGTAAATCGATATCTCTGTATCCGTAACCTACACCATCTTCATCGTCCTCATCTTCATCCTCATCCACCTCGTCTTCATTTGTATCCACCTCTCTATTTACACTCACCAAACAATCACCTCCACGAGTATGTTGACGATCCGGGGAATCATTAGAAATATCGTCCCAGTTGTCACCCTCATGAAAATATAGTCTCGTTACATATCTAGTCACTTTTTGAGCTTGTAATTCCAAAATATCCTCAATATCAGCCAAATCAATCTCGTCATCAGAACCAGTAGGTGTGACACTTGTTGAAATGACCCCTGGATAACAATCGATATAGATTTCATTATTTTCACTGTTGTTGAATTGTGGGATCGTTGCCATCCAGTTCAATATCTTCTCTTTATAATTCATATTTGGAGCTTTTCTCGGATTCAAGGTGTTGAAGATCTCGAGATTCGATACATCCATCGAACTACCCGTGTTATTAATTACTGGTGGTGGTTGGGTTTGGTGTAAATATGGAGGTGGTAGTTGTCCAAATGGTTGTTGTGTTTGTGTATTATTATTAGTTGTAGAGCACATCCGTTTGGGGAAATAAGTAGGCATGTTTCGTGGTATTTGATCAGCCGTCACTGCTCCACCACCACCACCAGAATACCCTTTCACAAAAACATATCCATCTGGTGACATTGGGATGTTGGAAATGGTTCTGTTTGGTAGATTATTAGGTGAACTGCCGCCAGGTATGAATTCGTAAGATGGCGGGTAAGCCAAATTTTTGAGACCTTGTGGTTTCTTCGGTGGTTGGGGTTTCGTGATTGGATTGTTGTTGAGAGTATTTATCCCTCCTTGAGTTGCTCCTGTGGTAGTTGTTACAAGTGTTTGGTTTTGATTTTTGTTGATTACGGATGGATAAAGGATTGAATTTTGACGCTTGTTTCTATCATCCATACTTGTAAATAGTCGTTACAATCTACCAGAACTTTTATTATAGATTGATTTGATTAAAAGGTTAGTTGGTGTTTCTTTTGAAATACAGTGATTCGATCTTTTTTTTTTGTTAGGAGTAAAGGAAGATAAATCTTTTTTTCTTTTTTTTTTAGTATGTACATTTGTATATGATTGCAAAAAATCCGGAGAAATGCATAACCAAAAAAATTATTAGTTTTGTATGTGCGTGCTAAATGCTCAAAAAAAATTATTGCCTTTTGCTAACATGATTGACATCAAAATACAGTAATGTACATGATGCTATCAATGATATATCCTTAATCAAATAGAGTTTGGAGGTACGTTTGGACGCGTTTATGGCTATAATTTGGATTAAATCCGATATAATTCGATCACACCGCGAGTCGCGTCTTGATGAAAGAAAAAAAAAATTTTGAACCCTCAAAAATACCTTTGTTGACAGATTATCAACAACAACTACGATGAGTACGAAAAGAAAGATCCCCTTAGCAGAATTAGAAGATCTTGACGATGATGATGACTACCAAGAAGTAAATAATGATGATGTGGACTTTTATGGGAATCAAACCCCAAGTATGCATGAAAGCAAAGGGGCAACACCTATTGATGAAGGTGAAATTGATCATGTTGTCAGTCAAGTTGTTAGATTATTTTTAACAAGAGAACTATTAGGTAAACCAACAAAGCCAGATGTAATCAGGAAATTTGTGAAACATAATTTAGGGAGAAAATTTACGACTGATATGTTGATTCATCAAGCAGATGCCGTATTGAAAGAAGTATATGGATTGGCAATTCAAGAAACTCCTAATTTGAACAATGCAAAGAGACAAAAGCAACAACAACAGAAACAAGACCAACAACAACAACAACAAACGCAAGAGCAACAGCCTAAAAAACCTAGAAAAGCTGCTGGAGAGAGAAATGCGTTTATTGTCGTCAGTGATTTACTGCCACAGGCTAGAAATGTACTTGGAGAGTTATGGCAAAGAGATTTGGCAAGAGTAACGAAAAAGACAGATATTAATTCAAGTAAGTTCTTTTTACCTAAATACAACAAGTCCTGTATTCCAGGATCACATCATCAATTAGTTAAAGATGGGATCATGTTGGTTATTATATCGATTATCATTTTGAACGAAAATCATATTCAAGAAGATGCCTTGTTGAAGAGTTTACGTAAAGTAGGGTTACCACCAAGTCTTAATGTTAAGAATAGTAATTTGAATATGAATACGGTCGAGTTGATTAAAGAATTGAAAGATCATGATTATTTATCAGAAAGTGTGATAAAAGGAAGTTCAGAATCAGAAAATATAATAGACTATTCATTGGGTAAAAGGTCGTTAGTTGAATTTACACCACATGGAGTTTTCGAGTATATTAAAATTATTTATGGTGATCGATTTGATAGTAGTGTCGCCGAAAGAACTTTGGTAACTATAGAAAGAGCGTATGGAGTTGTTTTAAATACCAATGAAGAAAGTAAAGAAGTCACGGAAGAACCAGACGGAGAACAAAGTGTGGAGACATAATAATGTTTCATCGGAGTTTATGTACCATTTTTTAATTTTTTTTAGTATTATACATAAACAATGAATTCATTCTTTGTTTTTTTCCTGTTGATTGCAAATTATTTCATATGCCAATTTCTTTATGCTCATTATTTTTTTTTTAGTTTTGTAATTTTTTTTTTTTTTGCTTTAAGTAACAGATCATATGCACTTTTTAAATGTTGATTTTCTCTCCCCCACATTTGCGTAGAATATCCGGGATAATTCCGTAGTTCAACATAAAAGAGGATCATGAAGATACTCTTCTATGCCAATAAGCAACATGGACCTACAGAACTTTGGGTAGTTCTGACGGGGAAAGAGCACAGGCAACGGAAAAACCTAACAATTGGTTGGTTTTCCGAATGCGGAAAATTATTCCACAGTTCAGATGTTATTGCTAAATTAGGAACTGATTTAGATTTTTGGGCGAATGAGACAAATGTGACCCAAATTTACCCCATAGAAAGAACTAAAGAAAGAGTTGAAATTGAATTACGTAAGAGATTATCTTTTGGCAAAAATTTTACCCTGTGATTTAATTTTCTTTAGTTATCACATAAATAATTTTTCAATAAATATAAACTGATTTCATTTTTTTTTCCATTTTTTTTTAAACGAAACCAAAGAACCAAAAAAAAAAAGAAAAATCCATACGACGCCAAATTTTCCTGAGATTTTTTTCCTTTTCTTTTTCGTTTTTTTTTTTTGACAACATAACAAGTTTTTTTTTTAATACTACATTCAACTTTTTCCTTTTGATCCAATGGCATTAGATAAATTAGATTTATATGTTATCATAGTATTGGCAGTTGCAGTAGCTGCTTATTTCGCCAAAAATCAATTCCTTGATCAACCTCAAGATACTGGTTTTCTTTCTAATGATACCGCTGGTGGTAATTCCAGAGATATCTTGGAAACATTAAAGAAGAATAATAAAAATACATTATTACTATTTGGGTCTCAAACTGGTACTGCTGAAGATTATGCTAATAAATTAAGTAGAGAAATACATTCAAGATTTGGTTTAAAAACTATGGTTGCAGATTTTGCCGATTACGATTGGGACAATTTCGGTGATATTCCAAATGATATCTTGGTTTTCTTTATTGTTGCTACTTACGGTGAAGGGGAACCAACCGATAATGCAGACGAATTCCATACTTGGTTAACTGATGAAGCTGATACTTTGAGTACTTTAAGATACACTGTTTTCGGTTTAGGTAACTCTACTTATGAGTTTTACAATGCCATTGGTAGAAAATTTGACAGAGTATTTGAAGAAAAAGGAGGTGAAAGATTCGCTGACTACGGTGAAGGTGATGATGGTACTGGAACTTTGGATGAAGATTTCTTGACTTGGAAGGATAACGTGTTTGATACTTTGAAGAATGATTTGAATTTTGAAGAAAGAGAATTGAAATACGAACCAAATGTCAAATTGACTGAACGTGATGATTTAACTGTCGACGATAGCGAAGTTTCCTTGGGTGAACCAAACAAGAAATATATCCAATCTGAAGAAATTGATTTGACTAAAGGTCCATTTGATCATACCCATCCTTACTTGGCTAAAATTTCCAAAACTAGAGAATTATTTGCTTCCAAAGAAAGAAACTGTGTTCATGTTGAATTTGATGTTTCTGAATCCAATTTGAAATACACTACCGGTGATCATTTAGCTGTTTGGCCATCCAACTCTGACGAAAATATTGCCAAATTCATTAAATGTTTTGGTTTAGACGATAAAATTAACACTGTTTTCGAATTGAAAGCTTTAGATTCCACTTATCAAATCCCATTCCCAAACCCAATCACCTATGGCGCCGTTGTTAGACATCATTTGGAAATTTCTGGTCCAGTTTCTAGACAATTCTTTTTGGCTATTGCTGGTTTTGCTCCTGATGAAGAAACCAAGAAGACCTTCACTAGAATTGGTAATGATAAACAAGAATTTGCTAACAAAATCACTCGTAAGAAGTTGAATGTTGCCGACGCCTTGTTGTTTGCATCCAATGGTAGACCATGGTCTGATGTTCCTTTTGAATTTATTATTGAAAATGTCCCACACTTGCAACCACGTTATTACTCCATTTCTTCATCTTCCTTGAGTGAAAAACAAACCATTAACATCACTGCCGTTGTCGAAGTTGAAGAAGAAGCCGATGGTAGAGCAGTTACTGGTGTGGTTACCAACTTGTTGAAAAACATTGAAATTGAACAAAACAAAACCGGTGAAAAACCAGTTGTTCATTACGATTTAAGTGGTCCAAGAAACAAGTTTAACAAATTCAAATTACCAGTTCATGTCAGAAGATCCAATTTCAAATTACCAAAAAATACTACTACTCCAGTGATTTTGATTGGTCCAGGTACGGGTGTGGCTCCATTGAGAGGTTTCGTTAGAGAAAGAGTCCAACAAGTTAAGAATGGTGTTAATGTTGGTAAAACCGTTTTATTCTACGGTTGTAGAAACGAACACGATGACTTTTTGTATAAAAAAGAATGGTCTGAATATGCTTCCGTATTGGGTGAAAATTTCGAAATGTTTACTGCTTTTTCAAGACAAGATCCAAGTAAGAAAGTTTATGTTCAAGATAAAATTGCTGAAAATAGCAAACTTGTCAATGATTTATTAAACGAAGGTGCTATTATTTATGTTTGTGGTGATGCCAGTAGAATGGCTAGAGATGTTCAAAGCACCATTGCAAAGATTGTTGCTAAACACAGAGAAATTCAAGAAGATAAAGCTGTTGATTTGGTCAAATCTTGGAAAGTGCAAAACAGATACCAAGAAGATGTTTGGTAGGAGTAGAAAAATAGGTCAAGTCAATTTTGGAATAATATATTATCATTTGTATATTTTTTTTTTTTTTAGTTTTTCTTATTATTATTATTAACGTTATAGATGCGAAAATACACTAATAATGCAATCAAAAAAGTATGTATATAGAGAGTGTTTCTAATTGATTTCCATATCTTGTTGGTTTCCAAGAGGCGGGTTCTTAAGATCGGGGTACTTTATACAGTATCTCCAATTTGGATTAGAACTATTGTAGATTTGCAGTAAATCATTTTCAATTTTCAACCAGTATTTGTATTTCATTTTCGATTTCAAATCCAAATCATAAATATTGCACGTAATTAAAAATTTTTCACCATCGACCAAATAAACATTATTCACGTTATTGTGACTCGTATGTATATGGTTGTCTTTATTGAATTTTTCAAACTTGATAAACAACCCAACATCTCGTAATGTCATAACCAAGGACAAATTTTGACTGACATCATTTGAACTAGTCAAGTTTTTAATCAAATCATTCTTATTGTTTATCTTCTGGTACTTGCGTAATTGCTGAAACACGTTGTCATTATTATTCAAATAAATTTTAAACAATTTCTTCAACGGAATCAATTTTTCAATTTTCGGAATCACGTCTTTTGGAATCGGACTGAACAAATCATCCAACCCACGATCTATCGTTTCTGTATACAACAAATCCAAAGGACAGAAATGTCTCGGGACTTTTTTCAACTGATTCAACGAACAAGTTCGACAATAATTGGATCCATGATTATCATATAACCATTTCGGTTTGATTTCAAAAATCACCGAACTTACATCCTCGGTATTTTCATAATATAGTTGACATTTCTTCGATAAGTTTAATATATTGTAATTTCCATCCAAAATATTGGGTAATAATAATCCGTACCTTTCCAGGATCATCAATTCGTGTCCATGGTTGTTTAATTTATCAATGAAGTTAGATGTCAATACCGTCAATTGAATATCAATGATTTGTTGTGGGAATAAGTTTTTACATTTCAATTCGATAAAATCATATAATTCACACGTCGATATGTATTCTTGTTCCTCTTTTAGTAATCTGATTCGTAATAATTTATGCTTCAAGTAGTCATTTGTTCCGACGTATTTGAAAAGAATGTTGGCTGCTCCTTTGGCGAAATATTCCCAATCTTCTGGTTCAGTGATTTTAGAAATCTCCATTATCGACTAATATTGTGAAACATTTTACAAGAAAAAAGCAAAAAACAAACATATAAAAAAAATAAAGCAAGAAATTTTTTTTTTTTTGATTTTGATTTTGGAGATTTCAATTTCGTAACAAAAAAAGCTAAAAATACAAACTATATAAAAGTGTTCTTTATTTCTTTCGTTGTAAATATTTGGTTATTATTTATCGTCTCACTATTATTTAAGATCAACCTTGCTGGACCATTAATTTTCAAAAAAATCGGGTTTCTTCTTAAAATGGCTCCTTCTGAATTGTAGAAAATTTTGGAATAAATATAATCATAGATTTTGGAAACACCGTTGATTGTGGATTTCACATATGGGTTCAGTCTAATGAAATCTTCATTGGATTTCCATAATGCATCAGTTTGGGTTTTCACATCGGTGACAAACTTATTAATTGGATTAAATATACTACCCCAAATACCATGACGAGGTAATTCAATCTTTGGTAATTTGGGTAATTTTGGTAAATCGAATATTCCATGAGGTATGAGTTTATACGACACATTTTTGGCCGTGGTAGCAATCAATGCGTTTGGATTGATCAAGATTTCTTCCCCATCGCCTAAATTCAAATCAATCACCTCATTGACCCCATTAAGTATAATATATCCATTTCCACTGACTTCCAAACTATTCAATCTCTCCAAAATATCAACGGCTCTAAAATTCAATTTATACTTCTCAACCCAACCAATCAATGTCTCATCTTTTATTAACGTCCAAGTATCTTTATTCTCCAACTCGAGAAGCTTATAACTATTGACATCTCCCAGAATAATCAAGTTCAAATTATATTCAGCACTAGACAATTCCTGGAATTCGAGTCCGCCAGCAATGAACTTCTCTTTGAGTCGCAACGGTCCTTCATGATCGATCCCAATGATTGAATTCGAATTGGATCGGATGTTAAGGTTCGATGATGATTGTGGGATTATGATTTGTAAAAGATTGGATGGACTACCCAATGGTTTGAATTTCGGGACTTCGATGAATGGTCCTGATCCTGTTCCTAATGATGGATCTATTGCTATTGTCGTCGTGAATTTGATAATCGTCGACGTGAGTGATCTTAGATGTGTTTTACTGGTCCTTGTTATCATTGGTGTTTGGTAAAGGTATTGTCTGTAGTTGGTATTTTTTCTCTGATTGGATAGCTGAAAAATGAAACAACCTTAATGAGAGCTTTGAATGAGTACTGCATATAAACTGGATTATCGAAATACTGCAAAACAGTAAATAGATAGTAGTAGCGACAAAAGATAGATGAATTGAGTAGATGGATCGATTATGGTGTAGTTTTATCATTGCTAATATTCAGTAGATAATGTCAACCTTTTTTTTTTGACTTTGTTTTGTTACAAAATTTTCCATAGAAAATTTATATTCTACTCAGTACATTTTGAATAGGATAACATCAAGAAAAACAGGAGATGCCACTTCTATCATAGGTAATCTAGCAGAATAAGACGTAGAAGTAATGTTATATATCACCATAACCACAATTCATGTATTGTACGTGACGAATAAAACTGAGTAGTCTGGATCTTCGAGAAAATTTATAAAAGGCAGGTCTTACCGTTGAAGGGTCATCATCAGATTAGAATGCAGATACAATTGTGCTTATAGGGCGTTTATTTATTAACATTAATTGAAATTTGTAATTATTATCAACCATACACTTTACTTAGCTTGTTTAATTCAATTTGTGATTTTATTCAATTTTCATTACCTTTTTTGGCGGGTTACAATAACGCGTCCTCTATTGTTGATTAACTTATACATTGCATGTTTTTATTTTATTTTTCTGTATTGAAGAAATCAATAATTAAATGATAATAATGGGGTTTTAAATACCTCATTCCGTCTCCAAATTCATATTATTTTAAGTTTGAAAGTTTTGATGTTTCACAAAGCTTTTTAGTCTTGGAAAATGCAGGAGCTTAATTGTAGAGATTTCCCCATTGGTAGATTAGATTTTGACGGCTGCGAAATCGACTTTTGAAGGGGGGGATAAGTTTTGAAGGGGAGGTAGAAAGCTTAGAAAATTGTTGCTGGCTCCATTTGATCTGTTGAAAAAGTCGGAAAGGAGTGAGTCAAATTACATAATTGAATACATTGCTGGATATCCTAAAAATAATTGGCCCAATAAAAAAAATCAACCTAAATTGAACTTGATACTAAAAATATTTTTTTCCCTTTCTGTGTTTAAAACAATTACGCAATCACCATAATTAAAGCTTTCCTACCAAAGAAAAAACAAAAAATTTTATTTATTTATCATAAAAAATAAAAATAAAAATTGAAAATGGACAAGAAGAAACTACACGATTTCCAAACCTAACCAGGCTTTTATTTTATTTTATAATGATACCATTTTCTTGGCAGACCAACAGGAATACGAGTTGACTTATTCCCGGTATTCACCATTCATTACTTCCAAGGTGTGGTTGGAAGAAATATCATGTCTTGTCAATGAACGACATTACAAGAAGTTGAAAAGACAGCCAAATATGCCACGAGACAAATCCAATACAATCCAATTACCATGAACCCCTATATTCGTTTGTTTTAGAAATATTATTCGTCTAAATTTAATATTTCTATTTGACTACAATCATTGCTAGACAAATTCTTGGTCAATGCACGTGCGCGGCCCAAAAAAAAAATTTGTACCAAAGAAAAAAAAATAAAATTATTTTTACTTTTTGCAACTAAATTAAGATATTATCAAAGTGATTTGGTGCAAAAAAAAAGGATCAAATTATAACTCCATTTGTCACATATTTGCCTGAAACTATCATACTATTGGGAAAGGTACAATATGGAGCAACAAAGCATGAACTGTTTTTGTACGTTTTTAAGGTTCTTTTCGTTATTTATTTTTTTTGGTTTATTTTTTTACATAAAAAAAAAGCAAACAATCAAAGAGTCGTTTATATATAAATAATACTTCCCAAAGGTTTCTTTATTTCCCCGTTCTTGTTTTTTTTTTTTTTGAATTTTTTTTTTTTGAAAGATTTATATATCAAGACCTTGTTTCTAACATTTTTTCATACCCACTTTTTTTTTTTTCAAAAAAGCATTCATTCGTTAAAATATTAATTCGTCAAAATGAAGACTGAATCTATTTTAAAGTTTTTCTTGCTCACAAGCGTCGCAACCATAGTTGCAGAGCCTACCGAAGATAGCACCGATATTACCACATTTAGAGTCAAGACCGATGAACTCGATGACACTGAATATTACTTGGGCTATAACGCAGAATCAAACAATCTCGAATTAACTTCTGACTCAGAAGATAGATTTATTTTGACTGCAGACAAATTTTTAGTACTCGCAAGCAACCCTGAATTGGAATTCTCATCAGCAGATTCCGTCATCTCAGGTAATGAACTCGGATCTGATTACGTTCCTATTGCTTGGGATATCTACGACAATGTTCTTACCAACCAGGGTCAATTATATGCTTGTGGTGATGTGGCACCATATTTGGTTTCTAAAGGTGCACTTGATGGCCAAGAATGTGTCCCTATTAATGCATTAACAGCTTTTGACCAAGTTGTTGAAACTACTGAAGAAGAAGAAGATCCAGAACCAACTGCTGAACCAACTGAAGAAGAAGAAGAACCAGCACCAACTGAAGAAGAAGAAGAACCAGTACCAACTGAAGAAGAAGAAGAACCAGAACCAACCGAAGGTGAAGAACCAGAACCAACTGAAAGTGAAGAACCAGAACCAACCGAAGGTGAAGAACCAGAACCAACCGAAGGTGAAGAACCGGAACCAACTGAAAGTGAAGATCCAGAACCAACCGAAGGTGAAGAACCAACCGGAGGTGAAGAACCAGAACCAACTGAAAGTAGCGAAGAACCAACCGGAGGTGAAGAACCAACTGCTGAACCAACCGAAGGTGAAGAACCAACCGAAGGTGAAGAACCAACTGAAGGTGAAGAACCAACTGCTGAACCAACCGGAGGTGAAGAACCAGAACCAACTGAAGGTGAAGAACCAACTGCT
Source organism: Candida maltosa (assembly GCA_030582995.1). Classification (NCBI taxonomy): domain Eukaryota; kingdom Fungi; phylum Ascomycota; class Pichiomycetes; order Serinales; family Debaryomycetaceae; genus Candida; species Candida maltosa. The sequence continues at coordinate 46,671 of JAKTXQ010000014.1, forward strand.
GAACCTACTGAAGGTAGCAAAGAACCAACTGCTGAACCTACTGAAGGTGAAGAACCAACTGCTGAACCAACCGAAGGTGAAGAACCAACTGCTGAACCAACTGAAGGTGAAGAACCATCCGGAGGTGAAGAACCAACTGCTGAACCAACCGAAGGTGAAGAACCAACTGCTGAACCAACTGCTGAACCAACTGCAGAACCAACTGCTGAACCAACTGCAGAACCAACTGCTGAACCAACCTCTCCTGTTCAAGAATCTGAACCATTCACCATCAGCGCCTTACTCAACGACAAACGTATATGGTTCCACATTTTGGGTAACAGAATTGGAATCACTTCAGACAGAGGCTCTATTACTCCATTTACTGTTGTAGAAGGATTTATTTTTGCTGGCGAAAGTCAACTTTTGTTTGTTGAACAAAATGGATTGTTGACTGTTGTCGATAATGTTGCTGATGCTACTCCAGGATGGCAAATTATTGATGGCGTTTTGCACTTCGATTACCCAGAAGGTATTAGTGCCAGAGATGTAGCTGCCGCTGTTTTCAGTGCTTGTGAAAGTGAAGAGGGTGAATTGGTTGTCTATATTGGTGAAACATCAGGATGTCAATTATTGCTGGCTGTTGAAATAGAAGCTTTGGCTGAAGAAGAACCAACTGAAGAGCCAACTGACGGACAAACTGAAGAACCAACTGATGGACAAACTGAAGAACCAACTGACGGACAAACTGAAGAACCAACTGACGGACAAACTGAAGAACCAACTGACGGACAAACTGAAGAACCAACTGACGGACAAACTGAAGAACCAACTGGTGAAGAACCAACCGAAAGTCCAGAAGCAACTGGTGAACCAACTGGTGAAGAACCATCTGAATCCGAAGGTGGTGTTTTGACTGAAACTGTCACCCATGAAGTTGTCATCACTGAAACTCACTGTGACGAAAACAGCTCCTGTACCCAAGTTGTCAAGACCGTTGACGGTTTCATCACTACTGTTACTGATGAAGTGATTATCACCATTACATCTTGTGAAGAAGAAACTATTTGTCAAACCACCGAAGAAACCCAAAAGACAGTCTACACCACATTCTGTCCACTTGAAACCAAAGGTGACCAAGTTACTGTTACCATTACCAGTTGTTCCGGAGATAACGTTTGTACAGAAATCCCAACTGTTATCGATAACACTGAAGGTAACACCTTAACTACCGACTACATTGTCAGCGAAAGTGAATACTACGAAACCGAAGAAGATACCACTATCACAGTCACTCATGTCTTGTATGTCACCGTTGGTCTCGAAACCACTACTCCTGTTCCTACAGAATTAGTCAATGCTGGTAATGTTATCGGATCATCATCTGGATTCATTGCCGGTGCAATTGCCATCTTATTACCATTATTCATGTGATTTCATTAATCCAACCCTAAAGGTACAATTCCCTCTCCCCCTCCCCACCACATACTCTCTATTATACTCTATTTTTTAAAATTTTCTTTGTTATATTTTATTTGCTTCGGCATATCTATATTTTTTTTTTATTATTTCTGTTCAAAAAGTTATTCCCCCCGTTATATTTTTGTTTGATTTGCTACTACAGTGCTGTTCACATTGGTATTCAATTGTTGAACTCACTTGTGCACGATAACGTGTACCTGTTATCGTTTATTACTATTTAGAGAAAAACTATTTGTTTATTTTAATGTATTTTTTACTATCGTCATACTATGGAATCGGAGTTATTTTGTGGTTTATTCTTTTGCAATATGAATCCTAATCTGGAAAACGTGACCGAAAATTGTCTTTGCAACACGCGCCTAAAAAGGGCTTATCTAATCTTCCTAATATTCGTAGAATATACATATGTGAGGTGTTAGCTTACACAATGGTTTTGTCGAATAAAGTCTAGACGCAGTATGTGGCATCGAATATGAAACAACCCCTAACCGATTATCAAAAAAGAAAAAAAAAAGTATAAATATAGTCAAAATTATTCACTGTTTTTGAAGTCTAAATATGGATCATACTAGCGATGACAAAGTGGAAAGAAACGAGACCACCCAAAATAATAGGTATCATTGATCATGATAGAAGAGATGATGGTTTATACCTCAAAGCAACGTATTTGAATGGAAGATCGCAATTTATCAAGTTGCTTGTGCTTGAACGATATGAACCTGCGTTGTGCAAGAAATATTTACTGGAATTGATTAAACAGAAGAAAATTGAAAGAGTTGATTAATGTTTGTGTATGATTATGTATTTATTAACTAATGTGAGAAAATATCTATTAGCAAGTCCATGTTGTAGCTGACTTCTGTATTACTATTATCCGTTTTTTTTGAAAAAAATTACCGGGTAATATCCGTGCATCCTTAAACCAAGAACGTTAATTCACGGAGATATCATGTTAAACAATAGTCAAACAGCGGAGATAGATAGATAAAAAAAAACACGCTTTGAAGGAATAACGGAGCACCATCATCAACCAAACAATGGTTTCAACTTCTCCTCATCTATCAAAAGCTCAACTTAAATTTTCTTCATTTGATAAGATCCGTTTTTTTTTGTTCCATTAACCGAAAATATAAATACACACAATCAATCCCGCCATCACTTCCTTTTAGATTTTCTTTTTTTATCTCTTTTTGGTGCTGATTTCCCATCTAATCTTAAACGAATGCGTAATTTGCCACATGGAAACCCATGTTATGAAGCATTAGAAATCATTGAAATCACAGGTCATTGGTATTGTGATGACGGGTTATATTTGAAAGTGAAACAAGTTAACGGATATCATTTTTATGAGAAATATTCTGTCGTACGAATAAGAAATCCTATTTTGACTATTGATTATATTAAACAGAATGGACTAGAGTCGTGATTTTTACAACTACTTACATTGAATATCCATTTCGATAAAAAGAAGAAGAGTACTAACTTGTTTTGTGGGGTATCAAAGTATAAAAACAAAGTAAACTTTCAACCAACATCAAAGATTATACAAGCAGGTATGTTAGTTGTTGATTACATCATCTCAATAGAACTATAATTAACCCACATTGAATGTAAAAAAAAAGTATTCTCAACAAAAGTTATAAATACATGCAATATTCCTTAAATATTTCTTGCTTGTTTCTGCAAACTTACATTACTCCAGCATGTCTTACTTAATCAAAATACGAGAAATCATTGGTCACAAACATGAACGAAATATTTTCTATTTACAAGTTGTGTTTATCGATGGATCGATTCGTTATGTTAGTTATGAAAATGTCATGAAGTTACATGCAGATATAGCTACTAAATATCTAAAAGAAAATGGGTTTAAGCTTTAGTTTGAATTTTGAAAACGTTTGCTAACATTGCAAAGTTTATATTATTATTTGTTTTTTAGTTATATCTCGTAAACTTGTTAATAAATATGATTGACTATACACACACACACGTCATTACACATATGGCATTTTTTGCAATCAATTTCAATTTCATGTTAGGGCATATCTTGACGAAGAGAAACCTCTAGAATAAATTTTCTTTATCATTTATTTTATGGCCGGGGAAATATAATAAGTAGAAATTTTCCGTTAAAAAAACACAAAAACCCCAAACGAAAGACCCTTTTTTTTTATGGCGTTGTTTGTTCCAATTCAAATGTGCAACTTATTGTTCAATATGAATTCCTAATCAAGGGCAAAATATGAAAAGTGACGATCTCCAAATTTTTTGGCTTTTTTTGGTTTTCAGCCTGTTTGGTGGTCATACATTCCATTTCGGTTCATTATTATTCCCAGATATTAATTAAAAGTCTTTCATTATTATTCATTCACCATAAAAAAAGAAAACAAACAATGATAATAATAAATTATTATAAACATCGACATCCATACATACAGGATAAAGAAAGAAAGAAAGCATAAAGAAATAATAATTAAATAATAATAAAAGTAATGAATATAAACCAAACGTATCGTATTACACCAAAAGTCATCATCCGTCGTCTAAACACAAATATATATATTTATGTGTATATCTAGGTTTTTATTTTTTTCTATATACAGATGTTTTAGCACAAATCTTCATTTCTTCTTTTTTGTTTATATATATATTCATTATCCTGGAATAACTTAACTTAACTTCGGTTCAGATGAGTACAGCAGTTCAAGTTAAACGGATTATCGATTATCAATACAAGGGATATGAATTATATTTGAAAGTTCAACTAGATGACGGTTCCAAGAAAACCATGAAATATACCATATTGAAAGATATCGATCCCGTTAGAACTCATCTTTATATGGATAGACATAAAATCAAACCATAGGCTATTACATTACCACCATCAAAAAAAAAAAAAAAATAGAAAGAAATAAGAAAATCTGGGGAACATTTCGGTTTGAAAGGTGTATTAGATTACAAGCACTTATGTTATTATTGTATAATTGGATTAGAGTCCAGAGAACTGTTTCATAATTAGATAACTGGTCACCAAACACAACACCAATATATTTTTATGTTTTTTTTTTGTTTTGTTTCGAAGTTGTGGATTGCATGATTTCCCACTGTAGGTAGATATCCAAAAATCAAGAACCACATGGAACATGATTTGTAAAAACTTTAATAATAAATCCGTTCATATATCGTAACCAGTTCTTAAAATAAAAATAAACCAACCACGATGTTTGTTAAGTAAGAAGGTTATTTTTAGCAAAGGAATCGAGTCACCGGATATTAAGGAATTTTTTTTTCCCGTTTTTGTCGTTTGGACAAAATGTAATCATAACGGGTAATCTAGAAAGGTTCAAACTTTTTTTCCTCGTCAATTTTTCCGATAATCCGTAAAACTAAGATTACAACATCAAAATCATCCCAAAGGAAGTTAAAGTTTGTGGTGGATAAGGGAACATGGCTGCGAAACTTAAACACATTCTTTGCTGGGCTTGAATAAATGGTCTAGACTTTTGTTTCTTTTTAATTCTGTGTTTTGTGTGTGTACCTTAAATTTTAAAAAAAAAAAAAAAAAACTAAGCAAAATGGCAATGACGTTACAATCAGTAAACTCAAAGTCAAAATTACATACATAAACATGACCATAGATAGAGAGATTACAGTTCTAGAACAAACCCATGTGTGTGTGTGTTATCTCGAAGATAGTAAAGTTTGATTGTCAATGCAATAAAATAAAATAAAAAAAAATCCGAATCGGGTAATTAACTGGTCATTCATTTTTTATAATGCATATAATTAACCAACAAACAGGATTTATTGTTCTTCTAACCAACCAAGAAAAAAAAAGGCTAGTTGTGGGTGAGTCAATTCAATTCAAATTGCTTTGATTGTTCTCTTGTTCTCCGTCTAAAAATTCGTACCACAAAAATCGAAAAAAAAAAGTCAGACATTGAAAAATTCGTTTAATCACTAAATTAAAAGATCTACCACTGGAATATACGATCAGTCTTGATGTTTTTACAAATGGCAACATTAAAGTCTTGTCAAATAATGAAATTTAAATCAATTTAGTAAATGTTCCGTCAATCCCCAAGTAATTTACATTACTTCTCATCGCCTCATCTGTTTTAATTAAAATGATGTATAATAAACGTTTCATATTACACATTATATTTTTGTCAATTGACACATTTAAAGTGTGTACTTTTATCTTAATGTTGATAATCATACCAGAATGTACAATATCCACACGTGTAAAGTACAAAAGACTGTATATATATCCAACTGCAATTCCCTGCCTCCAACACTACTTTTGTTTGTACTTGTTAAAAATAAAAGATGTCTGAATTGCAAATTAAACAAATAATAAATCATGAAAAAAGTTCCAATGGAGTTTTTCTACAAGTATTGTTTGAACGAGGGAAAACAGCTTGGTTATCATTGGATATAGTATCCCAAATGAATCCTTATTTGACAAGAAAGTATATAGATAGAAATCCTGAATTACTTTGACATCATCAATTATATTTGGGTTGATTAATTTTTTTCAGTTTTGAATATAAATTTTGATAAAAAGCTTGGTAGTAATGAAGATCAGTTGTATATTCATCTAAATTAAATATTAAACTAATACAAAATGATTGCAAAAAATATTTGATCTTCAGTAGAAAGTATTAAAACATTAAAAAAGTTTGAACTGAATTTGATTAAATTACACAAAACAATTGTTGTTCTTTTTGAGGGGGAAATAGAAAAAAAAGAGAAATCTATAAAAAGAAATGACGTCATAAAATCTCAGAGTCAATTAGTCACAATGTAAAAATTCTTTTTTTAAATATGGTTATATGTGAATGTTCTAGTTTTAATTCGGTTAAATGTTATGGATTCACGTTGAATAAGATATGTAAAAAAAAATGAGACAAATCTATGTTCTTAGAAAAAGACAATCTAAAATTAGTTTACGTAAAATCAACAATCAACAAACAAATAAAAAATTACGATTTTTCTTTCTTTGCTCTTTTTTCTTCTTCTTGTTCTTTCGGAATGTGTTGAAAATATTTAATCCGTTATAAATCTCTTTTTATTTCTTTCTTTTTTTTTTCCACTAATTCCAAAAATTTTCCCCTTGAAATTTCTAAAACTTCCTCATCCCCCATTTTCACTTTTCACTTTATCCAAAGCTCACACATCCACCCACACATACACATCAAAAAGGGTCCATATACATCTTCTAAGTTGACTTGACAATTCTTTACCTTCCTTTTTTTTCGTTTTTGTTCTGTCCTCCACATTGCTCCCCCATAACCCTCATTATTATTATTATTATTCACAAGAATATCTATTATATCTCACATGACATCGTCGAATGAACCCACAATTGAAAAAATAGTCGGACATAGAGATTTCGGACCAGGTGGTTATTATTTCGAAGTACAGTTTGAAAATAGCAAAACTGGCTGGATGTCAGTTGATAATGTACGAAAGAGAAAACCTGATTTAACTAAGAAATATATCAAATTACATCCCGAAATTAAATAACATCCACCTAGTCATTCATTTTTTATCTTACAGTGTAAGATCTTTATTTTTTCACGATATTTGAGTCATGTCCCACAGAATCCCATCCATACAAATGTGAGAGAGTTATCTATCACATTTAACCAAACAACAATTACTTTATATATATTTTTCTTCTTCTTTTACTTCATTTCTTACTTTGTAATATATACTTTTTCTTTTGATTGTTATTATTATTATTATTATCAGGTTTAGACAAATTTATGTACGAATTCATCAGTTGCTTTAATTTCTTTCAAGAATGCATCACTGATGAGTGTTTTATCAGTATCATTGACAATTACACTCAATTTGACAAATTTATCCCAGAATCCAACACTATTTTCAAAATCACGAATCAATTGGTCTTTGGTGACGGCATTGACTCCATGAACATTGATATTGAATGTAGGAATGTTGATCTGGTATACATGTTCAAACAAATGGTTTTGACATTTCTGGATAAGTTCCTTCTTGTTGTCAGTGGTTGGTTGTTCTTGTTTGAGCGCGGTTTCGAAATAAATCTCCCCCATGATTCCCATTAACGTGTTGTTCAAGGTGTTGAAAAATGGCAAGTTGTCAACTAATTTATACCAATCTTCCTTGGATTCAAAAACCAGCTTGATTTCATTTTGTTCCTGATGGTCAATGAAATCAATTAGGATAACTTGTAATGAATTAATCAAGTTTGTGTTTAAGAATTCTAAATGACTTCTGAAATTCAACAAGTTTCTCGAAATTGGACCTTGGTAATTGATTGGACTAATGTTTAATCTTGAAAATGTGAAAATTCTCGAAATTAACGTGATCTTCTTCAATTCGTCCGAGGAAATGGATTTTTGTGGTCGGTGATGATCATAGACTTGTTTGTAATTAGCAGAAACATTCAAATACTCCTTTCCTGGGTCATTCAATACTAATGTCTTGGATTGGAGTAGCAAGATTAACAACACAAAATGTTCAAACTCTTCTTGTGTAGTTTCAATTTCAGTAGCTAATTTAACTAATATCTTACCAATGGTGGATAATTCCTTCTTGTCCGTCAAAATTCCGTACATGTACAAAATTCTCAACAAAACAGTGGACACGATATCTTCATAACTTTTAATTTCTTTAGTAGTGGTGTAATTACCAGTGAGTTTGGATTTGAAAAAATTAGTTAATTGGAATTTATCACCAGATTTATCATTTTGAATAAACAACGGTTCAATTCTTTTGAAAAATGGTGGATTCATACGATTGTTCAATTCAATCACATCATTCTTAAACCAATATTTAACCTTAATTTTCTTCACTTGATAATATCTTGCTAATAATTGAGTAATCAAATTATATTGATAATCCAATAAGTTTTGATAAAATTTCGAGCTAATTAAACTTTTGTAGGATTCACTAGACCCCAATTCCAACGGTGGACGAATATCCAATTCTCCTTTAGTGATGGACTCCAACAATTGCAAAGGCAACAACCCTAAAGATTGATAGAAGTACAACTCCGGTGGTAATCTTTGGGAAATGATATCATGAATATCATTTGGAATTTTAACTGACCTATCACTTCCAGTTTTACCACTTTCGTCATGTTGCTCTTCTTCTTCCTCTTCATCTAAGAAATCAATATTCGCAGTTAATCCCAATTTTGCCATGGCAACATTATACAATTCGACATATCCATCACGATTCAAAATCGGGACATACTTGATGGCAGATACACCTTTATAATACAAATCCAACAATCTCCCATTATTCAAATTGACAACATATCCCAACAAGCTCGAATGGTCGCCACTAAACTGCACATACTGGTACAACATATCCAACCCAATCTTAAAATAACTCAATTGCGGGAATGGCTGCATAGGATTCGGTTTCGGGATGGGTGGGAAAATCGGGAACGTTTCCGGCTGCAAATTACACCCCACCAACAAGCACAAATCACTAAACTGGCGTTCATTCAAGTTCAACTCCTGCAACACATGCGCTTTATTAATAAACCTAAACTCCTTACTCTGGAACTCCATCCCGAGAATAAACTTATCGACTTTGGTCAATAACAAATCAGTGCTTCCGTAAATCATATCGATTGTTTTCAGCTGGTACAAATAACTCAACTGGGAACTGGCATCGTATGGGGCGATCAAGTAATCGATATCGTTCTCTAAGAAAATCGAAACAATGTCATTGATCAAGTATCCGACATTAAGCGGGTCAGTGACGAGTCTGAAGTTTTCATTCATGTGTCCGGATCCATGTCCGTAGGAACCATGGGATAAGTTGCTCTCTTTGGTGAATTTCTTCCAGATGTTGTCGATGTGTTGTTCCGCCGGGTTCAATTCGTTGGTTTTGTATGTTTTCGATTGTAATTGGATATGTAACCCGGAAATAACGAAGATTGGCTTGATGTGAAATTCTTGGAATACTTGTAAGTCACTCTTGATATAGTCTCGTAAGGAGGTCGGGATTCCTCCGATGGCTGGAAGGTATTGTTCCTTTTTGTGGGTGTAGATTCGACTTAGATAATGTTCGACGTCGATCCCTATCACGGCATTGCTGAGGATTTCAATTGATCCTAAATGTGCTTGCTTTCTTTCAAATAGTAATGATTCAAGTGAATTAATTGGCATGTTTTTATCTCGCCCCGTGGTGATGTCGTCTGTTGCTGTTGTTGTTGTGTTGTGGAAATTGAAATTTTTCTTCCTTCCTTCCAAAAAAAAAAAAAAAAAAATTGTTGTTTGATTTCCTGCACACGACTCGATTGGTTATATTATTATAAAAATACAAAATTAATTTATTCAATAGTATAGAAATATATACAATTACAAAATTGACAAGAAAAGAACAAGATAAGTTAACGAAATTACTTCTTTTTTGTTTAGTCTTCACCAAATAAGTTTCCTAATGCTCCATTTTCTGTATATGGATCATTCATAACATCCACCGAGTTGTTGATTTTCTTTTTCCTATTAATTGCAGCCTCTAAATCCTTCTTTCTTTTAGACATTTCATCACCAATTCCACCACCATTGTTGGAACCATTACTTTTATTATTCTTCACCAATTCTAACAATGCTGCTCTTTGATGTCTTAACGATTTGGAATTGATTAAACTAGATTCGAAAACTGTAATATCATGGGTTGTTAAATTTTTTAAACAACTCATGACAACTCGTGCTGGATAATCACTTTTAGATCTTAATGAACAGTACAAGGTTGTTAATGCTGTGGCAGCTTCATTATGAGTTTCAATGAAATAATTGTCCATCAACACTTCCAATAATGCATGGATCAAATGATCAGCAAGGTACTTATCAACTTCATCATCTTTAGTGACAATCTGGGGTAAAATGTTTCTAATGACCAAAATTGTATTAAATGAACATTTGGTATCTTTCAACATAATCAAATGACAACAAAGTTGTAAAAATGGAGCCAAGACTTCTTTATTATCCATGACCAATTTCTTACATGCAAATTGAGTATCCGTACTTGGTCGAGAATTATACTGTCCAACAACATCCATTAATAATCGAACAATCGTCGCCGTTAATTGTCTCAACATATGCTCTTCCATCATTTCTTCACTTAATGTTTCGTCATCTTCATTACCACTCAATTGGAATCCATTACGTAAAACTTTCTCCCATTTATCAACCAATACTTTATCAATGTCTATAAATACTTTAGGCAATAATTCACTCATAAAGATTTCCACATATTTGACAGGACAGCATTTAATCACCACTCGTAAACAACTATTAATCATATGTTTCCAACTATGCAACGTAACTCCAACAGTGTCTCCAGCGACTGCTTTCCAAATCATCAGTGCCACATTAGGTATTTCGTATAAAGTATCTTCTAATTGAGCCATTGATCCAATGGTTAAAAAAGCATACTCTCTAGTGTATCTAATTAAATGCCCGACAGAATCGGCAAAATCTCGTAATGTCAATGCTGCTTTAACATTTTCTTCCATGAATGTTTCTTTCGATTGTATGGAAACCCCTTGTTGCCAAAATCTTTCAGTACAACTATCTTTAACAAACGCTTGGACTTCAATCGGTAAATCATTCCAATTAGCCGGGTTATGATATGCTTGAATTTGTGTTAATAATTGTAAGATATGAGGAACAATTGGTTGGATTCTAGGTTTCCATAATTTCAATAAATGTAAAAATTCCGGCGAATTGTGACCCAATTTTTCGATACTATATTGAATGAAAATACGAGTTGCCCTTACCGGGAAAATCGATGACCAATGATCTTTCAATTTTGTCTTTAATGCTTTACCTTCATCATCCATCTTGGCTTGTAACAAATTTGTCGTGGCGGTTATACCTCGACGTTGGAAATAACTGGCAATTTCCACAATCCCAATTCTCTCCATAAACCAATGTAAATCCATTAAACCTTTTTCAGTATCTGGAGCTGACCATGCCGATAAATCAGGATCGACGATTTTCAGGAAAATTTCATCTTTATTCGGGATGGATGATCTGAAAGCAATAACCAACAAGAAAGACTTGAAAGCAACATTTTCATGGTCACTGACTTTTTTCGCTGATAAAATATTAGCTACCGCATTCTCCAAATCATTAAAAATTATACTGAGTCCTTCCGGCATCATATACGCATATCGGTTCAATTCTGTACCACAACTACCACGTAAATCACGAATCAATTCCATGTCTTCATTTGATACGTTTGGTGGATATGGATAAGTTGCTGTAGTCAAGATCTTTTCCAATGCTCTAAACATCAACGGAGGATTAACATCTTTAAGTAGTGGAGCAAAGTGAACTAGAGTTTGCACTTGTTTCCTAACCAATAATGGACTAGCAAATGTCATGGCTAACAATTTTTCACATAATGATTCCACTTGTTTGTTTAAACGATCACGAACTTCTTTTTTGTCACTCGCAGTATACCAATCGTTCCATCGTGTAATCCCACGCAAACTGCAATCTATAATACCCAATTGAGCTGATCCATAATTATATTCTTCCGATTTTTCACTGATTTTATATTCATTAATACATCTTCCTCCTAACTCGGAACTGAAGAAGATTTCCAATCGATTTTCTAACCAATTTAATCCATCTTCAGCACTCTTGCACACTGTTATTCTGGTAATATCTTCATTGAACCTACGGTAATTTTGTAAAAAGGAACTGGCATCTGATGTCGAATCAAAATCTATATCTAAAAATTTTTTGGATATATTTTCTTCGTCGAAGGTATAACTTATAGTTCTATTGGACGCAACTTCTCTTAATTCAGGCATGAGTTTTAAGAATGGAGGTTTCGCACTCAATTCGTCAAATCTTAGTATTGTGATCCACATTTGTAATGATAATCCACTAATGATCAAACTTGGATGTTTAGTGGTTTCCAAGACTAATATCAAATAACTGCTCACGTCCGAATCTTCCCATGATACTTTGTTTTTGGAAGCAATGTTTAAATATTCACTTAGGGAAACAATCATTTCCACTGTTTTCTTCAATAATGAGTAAACAACTTCATCAATATCGTCTGGATCTAAGCTTAATGAATGATAAAATTCTGACAATTTCTGGATCCCTTCTGAAGTAAACACTGAACCAATGAAAAATTCGAAATCCTCAGTTTGATTATATGATCTGGTAAATAAAATATGCAAACAGTCCACTGCCAAGATTTTCATTTTAACATCCGGTAAGGTTAATATCCCGATTAATGTCTGCATGATATTTTCCTGTCGTAAAACACTTGGATTTATCCAATGCAAACATGTCTTGAAGGCTGATAATATTTTGGGAACAAAGGTTTGACAAATCTTATCATCAAAACTATTGTTTGATAACACTTCAACTAAATATCTTGACCACATTATAAACCATCCATCATTGGAAGCTTTACAGATGGTGAAATTTGGGTTATTTTCATAAATTGTTTCCAAAATAGCCTGTGGGGTAACAATTAAAATGGAAATTTGATTTAATAATACACTTCGTTTACTAGCAATTGGATCGTCTAATAAATAAATATCTTCAAATAATGTCCTAATAATAATTAGCGTTAACTCCCTACTGGTGATATTATTATTCCATAACTTTAATAAATCTTCATCCATAGATACCCATGAATCATTAGCTTCTTCTTGACTAAGTTTACTAGTGTTGTTATCTAGAATGGCATCTTCGTCAGACTTGGCATTACTATTATTGAGACCATCATCTCTAGACTTTATCAAATGGCTCCCCCAAATTCTCTTTGCTATTGCTACCCATAACAAGGCGATTTTTTCTTTGATATAATGTGGGTCATTTGTTTGAATTTTAGTAGATAATTCAATAATCCAATTTTTCACAGCATTGGTTTTATTCAGATCAAAAGTATGAAATTTGGAATCAATAGATTGTTGTAACAAAGTTAAACCAAAATATCGAACGATAAAGTTATCACCATTATTTTCGGGCAATGCTAGTTGATAACCCCAAAACGGACTTTCATCATTTAATTTGAGACTATCTAAGAATTTTTGAGCCTCTCTTCTTTGATCGTTAGTTGATTTTGGTTCATAAACTACCTGTAATGCTGATATAATTTGTTGAACTCCGGAACTATCCATTGTCATTTGATTAATAATTGGTCCAACTTTATACGAAAAAAAAAATTGATTACAAAAATTTTCCTTTGAATTAATGAAAAAAAAAAAAAAATTTAAAGTACACTTCTATTATACAATTTCTAAAAACAGGGGAGGATAAAAAAAATCTGAGAATTGAATTGACTTGAATTATTTGGAAGTGGATAAAGAATTGGTTAATCCAAGTGAAGTGAATTATTGATTATGAATTTGTGTGTTGATAGAGGGAAGAAGAAAACAAGGTTGATAAAGTTTGCGTGATTTTTTTTTTTTTTGAACTGTTTGTTGTTTGTTGTAAAGATTGATTTTGCTCATAAAGAAAATGGATGAAAGAAAAAAAAATGGCAGTCAAATTTTTTGGTTGTCTAATTTTTTTGGAGGTCACGTTGTAAAAAAAAATATTTTTCTAATATTAATTTTTTACTACCACAAAAATATAGAAGAAAAAAAATATTTAAGGCGGGACTCGACGCAAATTTCTGCACCAACTAAATCCAAACCACTCGAATTCATCTTGACGGGTTTTTCTTTTATTTATTCATCCCCACCACCTTCTGGTAGAAATAATATGAATCTATTTATAAATAAAACTTTCTCTTATCTCTTTCCATATCTGGTCTATGTTCCCAAACAACATCTCCTCTAACTCCTTTTTGCATCCTTCTTAATTTTAATGTAAATTGTGGTCCTAATTCTTGTAATCCAACTTTTTCTTCATTTCTGAAAATATATCTATGTCTTCTGAAAAATATATAATCTCTTTGATTATGTAATGTAATAACTTGTCTACCTTGTAATTCAGGTTTATGTGGAAATATACTTTGAAATAATCTACCAATTGTTTTACCTAATCTTGAATTAAAATTATTTAATACAATTTCTGGTAAATAATCTCCTGCTTTACCATGTCCTTTGATTCTTTTACCATCTGTAATTGATGTTATAGAAAAATAGAAAGTTGGTCCTTCAGGTAAATTAATCATAGTTAATCCAGTGACTTTCTTCTTATCTTCATTAATCACCAATAATGCAGTGAATCCTCTATTTGCACAATATTTAGCCATATCTTGCATACTATATTCCTTTTTCCTCTTGATAAATGTAGTATTTGGTAAAAAATCCATAATCATATCGGCAAATTCATAAGCTGGTTTTTTAGCATTGGCATTAGTGGTTAATAAAATTTTTGGTTCTTCCAATAAGTTCGAGAAATATTTTTCAAATTCATCATTACCTTCCACTTCTGCATTTATAGTTTCATCAAACACTCGTTTACTTTCTATTGTATCTGGTATGTTTTCAGCAATTCTTTGTTCTCGTAATTCCGGGTTTAATCTTTCTTCTTTAGCTCTTTCAGTACGTAACTTATGACGTTCTTTATTTTTTTCATGTTTCAATTCAGCAAAAACTTTTTGCCTTCTCTGTTTGTTTTTTATACCCTTTAATCCCTCGCTTGTACTTGACATGGTGGTTGTCTTTTTAAAAGTTTCGTGATGAGATGAGGTTCACTATAAATATTTTTTTTTTTTTTTGATGGGACTTTTTTTCTTTTGTACAACTTATAGTCGTGCAAACTCTGATTTCGTTTTTATCGACAACACCCTACTCCTTTTTCCGGTTTATTAAAGACCGACCAACGACGAAGTATGGCACCAATATTGAAAGAAACTATATATAAATGGGCAAATGTTCTCAGATCAAAGAATTTTACAACCCTAGATACTTTTTCAATTGGATCAACTACCCATTTAACAAACTTGCTTAGTTGTATCTTACATGTCAAGCAACAACCGAAACAACTCCCGTTGTCTTGGTTCCAAGGGTTTCATTTTTTATACAATAATCAACAAAATATGAAATTAGGGAGTGATGGATACTATAACTATCAAGCGCCAATGAATGAACAAGGTGAACAATTGTATTTGAGAAGATTATGGGCAAGAGGCGAAATAGATTTTATAAAACCCCCTGGAATTAATGCACCAATTACGTGTGTTGAAAGTTTGAAAAGTGTGAGAATCATTGAAGATTCGGTTCTCGTTAGTATATTACGAGATTTCTCGTCAAATGGTGGAGAATTGTTGACGGAAAGTAGAACTTTGACATATACTAATGAATTGTACACTCCTCCTAGTGAAAATGTTAAAACTATAGATAATCCAACTGAAGGTCCTACATTCCATATTTCAAGTGTTGATTTGTTGAAATATTCTATGTTGACTTACAATCTCCATAAAATCCATATAGATGCCAATTATTGTCGTTCAATTGAAAATTTACCAAATGTGATTGTTCACGGTCCATTGCAAGTTACATTGTTGTTGTACTATTTTGCATTGACCCAGCCAGATGTCACACCAACGAAATTCAAATATAGAACATATGCACCGATTTTTATTAATGATGAAGTAACAATATCCATCACTCAATCATCAACTGCCAATAGCTACACACTTTCATTGTATGATAAAAGTACGGATAATTTATATATTCAAGGAGAGTTAACGGTAATCCCTAAGAATGGAGCCGTGGTGGATAATCTATAAGTTTTATACTCTTCAACTAGTTTCGGTGGATTGATTTCAAGAATATTATTTAATTCATGAATGATGGTATCATCACCACCAACAAGGGTTAACTTATGGGCTGGAATATTGTTGAAAGGTATTTTCGATCCAATTAATGGTTCACCGTTGATGGAGTTGAGTACATTGGTAGCTGCTTGAATACTAGTATGAATAGCCCATCCAGCTGACTTTATAGTTAATAATTCCATCAAATCACCGACAACAAATACATTTGGGAATGTTTGTAAATAGCCGTTTGTTTTTATATCGTTTTTCAGAGTGATAAAGTTTTCAAAATCATCAGATAAGTAAGCCAAATTGTTGGAATGAGAATTGGCCCAGATATTTAAATCCGATTCAATTTCATCACCAACAGTAGTAGTTATCTTCCCCTTTTGTTCCTCTTTCACTCTTGTATTCAACAAAACATTAACCTTTGCATTCTGTAATGATTGCAAAACTTCGGATTTAAACTTATCCAGAACAGGTTCCGGAGGTAACGAACCATGAGGATGAATCAAATTGATAGTCTTATCAGGGAATGTGGTTTTAAGTTCACTTGATATTTCGATCCCAACAGCTCCACCACCAATAAGACTAATCGTATCACTTTCTTTAAACTTATCCAAAACAGCATCAATTTCTTCTAAATAACTTTCGAAAGAAACCGCTTCCGGGCTAATTGGCCAGTTTCTGTCTCTACCAGTAGCCAAAATCACATAATCGAAATCAACTCTACCTTCAGTATTACCAGTTTTATAAATCGCATTAGTTGGGGTTAAGCCAATAACTTTCCCTTGAATATATCTCAAATCTAATCCCGTGGAACCAGTCAACTCTTTCTTTGTAGTTTCATAATCACTAATAACCGTATCGAATTTTAAAAACTCTTTGAATGGAATATATTGTTCAGCAGCAAATTTCCTGTCAACTATGCATCGTGGGATTCCTAATATGTTTAAAAATCCGCTTTTTGGTTCTATTAAAGTGACGGATATTGGGGCTCTCGTTTTCAATAATGTTTGTTTGATGGAGTGTAACGCAGCTAAACCGGCATATGAACCGCCTACTATCAAGATATTTGACTTCATTTGATATTCGAATAGATATAAGACAAAAAGAAATTATAGATAGAAGGATTTTTATTGGCATTTATATGGCATTTTTATGGAGACCAATTTATTTAAGCTTTATTCATGAAAATCGGAACCCTGGTCCGAAAAGTTTCAATTTTTTTTTGTGCTTTCAAATTTTTTGGAAATACGAACCATTCCGAGCAATTTTATATTGTCTAGGATGTCCATTATCGGACGTACCATTCATCCAACCAATCAAGTTCATAAATGAATTAATAAATTAAATATAAAACTATACATGCCTTTATAAATCCACATTTTATTTTTTCTTGTTTTGCACCCAAAACCCAACCAAACCCCCCCTCAAAAAAATTGGTTTATTTTTTAGTCGTTACATATCTAAAGTAACTCGAACTTTACCAATACAATAATCTTGATATTCTTGAACGTAATGCTCATTATCCACTTCCACTTCACCACATAACTCACTAACTATCTCATTATTCCCACCAATCAATACCATTCCAAACGGGATATTCTTCAAGTCAGGTAATGGTTCCACTACTTCTCCGTTGATGATCAAATTAGTTATATTATTCGCTGTTTGTCTACCCATGAACATAGCCCACCCTGCTGATTTTATAATTGGTAAATCGACGAGATCTCCCAAGACGAAGAAATTCTCATATGTGGTGTCTGATTCGGATGATAATTGGAGGTACTGATTAATGGAGATATTTTTGGTTGGAGTGATGAATTTCCTCGTGATTTCCAGGGATAAGAAGTTGGTGTTGTTTGATTTGGAATTTGTCCAGATGTTTAAATCTGACGATATGACTTTATCAGACGTCGTTAATAGATCTGTTGAGTTTGGAAGTTGGTGTTTGATTCGGGTGTTTAGGTAAATGTTTATCCCTGCGGTTTCGATTGATTCTTGGATCGTGTTTTTGAACTCAATCGATAATGGTTCAGGAGGGAAGGATTCATGCGGATGAATAAGATTGACCGTTTTCGCAGGGTACTTGGTTTTGATATCTCCTGCAATCTCAATGCCTACCGCTCCGGCACCAATTACGGTAATTGTGTTAGAATCTTCAATTTGTTGTTTAGCTTTCTTCATTTCTTCTAAGTATTCAGGTAAACAATGAGATTTTGGTGTAGTTGGCCAATTCCTGTCCCTTCCGGAACCCAAAACCACATAATCAAACTCAATAATCCCCTTATCCATGACATCACCATTTAGGTGATACTGCGCTTTGAATTGATCCAAATAACTCACTTTCCCTTGAACATAGTTAATCTCAAAAAACTGATTATCCTCAGATCGTTCAATCCATATTTCCCCATCATCTTCACACAATCCTTTATTTGAAGATACGATATTTGTGAATTTACAATTGTTCAACTGGCAGAACTTGACATATTGCGATTCAGCGAATTCCAAATCGACGATACACTTAGGAATCCCCAATATGTTCAACAACCCGTCTCTTGGTTCGACCAACGTGATTGATATTTTCCTCTTTTTTGGTGATTTCTGAGCATTGATATGTTTTGATAAATGGAGCTGGAGGGATCGTAATGTGGATAGACCAGAATAGGACCCTCCGATGATTAGTATGTTGGTGGTGAATGATTTCGCAGTAGATTGGAAATTGTTTTTGAATGTTGTTGGGACTGACAAATCGAGATACCTTTTTGTTAAATTCGTCATAATGAGCTTATATATATGGAGATTTGTAAGTCAGTGTATCTAACCACCAAAACTAGTAAGGAAACATATAAGTATCTTAAAAAAGTAAAATCTTAAAAAAATATCAGTTGTTTTTTTTTTCTTTCTTTTTTCGTTTTTCGTTTTTTTTTTTTTATCTTTTCCATCAATTTGGGAACATGGTGTGCATATAACCTGAAATATTTTTTATTTTTCTTTTGCTCTCATTTCCGAATCGGTCAAAGATGGTTTGAATTACGATTTTCCACAAATGACTTTATATTTATTATTAATGACTATATTTTACAAAACAAATTAGTTTTCCAAGAACTTAAAGAGGAAACTGATGAATGTGGCACCAAATATAAAAGCACAAATCATATTTGGACCAAATTTATCACCATATGCCACAGCATTCTTTTCTCTAATATTTATGACTCTCCATAAATATTTATAAATAGCGTACCCAATGGTAAATAATGCAGTGATGAAAAACGCGATCGAAGCAGTTAATGCACTATTTGACCCATAATTCAATAAGGTGGTAGCTACAGCTCCCAATAACATACCAATAGATAACCAACTCAAAAAAGTTCTTTCATTGGCAAAGTAAACTTTTGGTTCAATTCTAATTGGAACACAAATGGATTTACCTTTAGGAATTTTATCTTTAAATGTAGCATTCAAGTCCCAATTTGTACCTGGTTTAACAGTAAACGTACGATCATCATTGAAATAGTACAAGAATTTACCATACAAATGGTAAAAGAAATTTCGAACTGGGGAATTGGTTTGTCTTGAAGAATAAGTATTTGGTAATAACAATGGGGTGCTTTCATCCAAATCTTCTTCCAATGGATTAATATCGTTGGAAAAGTGAACTTCACCACTGTATCCGGTCAATTCTTCATCATCCAAATCATTTCCGGAAGTTGAATTTTCAATTCTGTGAGGAGCATTTCTTTGGATACCATATTCTTGTTGGATTTTAGGTTTTCTAATGTCGACATCCATTTGAGTGTACCAAAATGGTAATAAATCAACATAATCAGTCAATAAAGTGGCACCACCATGGATGAATTTGGAGAATTTAGGAACAGCTTCAACTAAATGGGATGCAACTAAATCTCTAACCCAAGCTGGAGGTTCTTGACCCATTTGAGTTTGTAATTTGACTTCCAAAACAGCATAAGGAAATCTACAGATATCTCTATCTGGTAATTGTGGGAATGGATAATCAACACCAATATCCATTCTTCTCCAGTTACCATGGGTTCTATCATAACCATCGAAATTATCTTCTCTAACCATGGATAATTCAGTATCCAAAGAAATTCTGACTCTGGCATCTCCAGGTAATTGGAAAGCAGTTCTATTATAGAAAGAACGCATAACTGGACGGTATTTTTCTTTCAAGACTCTGTATTGAACTTCTTGAGCTAATCTTTCTAAATTATCAATTTCTTGAGTACTTTTTTTACCATCTTTTCTAGCTTTTTCAAAAATTTCTTGTGGACTCAATTCCCCAGACAAATACAGATTGACTTTCTTTTCTTTTAATCCAAATCTAGCTTTAACGGATTTTTCCCCAGTCCAATCTTCTCTATGGGTTTTTCTTTCAACGAAAATTTGTTCAGATTTCATACCACCATACCATCTTAATCTAATGGCTTCGGCACCTTCATCTTTTCTTAATCTACCATAGTATAAATCCATATCTTTGTTATCGAAATAAATCGAAGTAATGGCACTATCTTCAGCTTCAAATTCTTTATCAGCATTGAAAACCAAAACTGGTAAATGTTTTAAAATAATCAACTTCAATTCAGTAATATTATCAGGATGAACCCAATATTTAGTAGTTTGTCTAACGAAATTTTGTTGAGAACCACCAGCAGATGAATCCCCTTTAACTGGATTACCTCTAGTTCTAACTAAATCATATAATTTAGATAATTTAACAATTAAATTGTCATAGCTATCTTTATAGAAAGCTTTATTGTTCAATCTAGCATGGAAAACTGGTTTCAAAGTGAAATTGGTAGTTTTATCGTGTTTTTTAATAATTTTGGTGAAACCAGTATAATTCAATCTGGTGAATTTAGCCAAATCATGAACATCAGCAATAATATCAGATAATTCTTCTTCTAAATCTTGGAAATCTTCTTCCAGAGGAGGAGTAGTGATAGATGGGTCATGATTTTCATATCTATGTAAAGCATCAACAACTTCATAGACAAAACTTTCAGATTCTTTAATTCTTCTATTGACTTCAGTATTTTTGACTTTAGTGAAGGAGTAAACTTTATCTAATTCAGTTTCTAAAGAATTAAGAAATTGTTCTTCCAATTCATTATTCCATTCTCCATCATTATCATTTAAACCTTTTTTCAATTGATGTTTTAAATCATCATAAGCAATATAATAAAATGAATAATTTTTAATTAATGCTTTTCTTAAATGTTCACCAAACTTCATTGAGTTGTTTTATTGATGTTGTTGATATGAGGCTTGTTTGAACTCCAAAAAAAATAAAAAAATTAGATGACGAGAGATAAGAATTGACTTTTAAAAGAAAAAAATAACCAAGGAGAGAAGATTTGAATAAAGTTGATGATGGTGGTTTTCTTCTTTTTTGGAAAGATAATTGGATGATAATGATATAAAAAAAAATTTCTTTCTTTGAAAAGAAGATGAAGATGAATTCAAAAAAAAAAAGTTATTGGGAAACAATTGAAAAAGTTGAATGGCAGTAAAAATTAATTTAAATTAGGTTACATTTATTTTGTACCATTATTTTTTTTATTACCTTTGTATTTTTTTTTTATTGTTTAACTACCCACGTGCCCAGAAAAAAATTCAATTTTCATGTCGTACACATATTAAATGTCGTTCTTTTGTAAATATATATATATTACAACATGTCGTACATTTAAAAGAGACTATTCACGTGACTCGATATAATCTTTCAAACTTTCATTAAGACTTTGAAAAGATTCTTGAGTTTTACCAAATATTCCAAATAAATAAAAAATAAATACTAAAAAACCTCCAAATTCTTCTGATTGAGTAAATAATGTTTTATCTCCATCAATTGATTCAAATTTAAACAGATGTGTACCAGTAAATAACCAATCACTAACTAATGTACCTTTCCATGTAAATTCATTTTCCGTATTTGATAATATAGTAGGATACATAGTACTAGTATGATTTGTACCTTTTAATTTTAAATCAATTTGTAATTCATCTCCCACATTTAAATTTGGATCTTGTTTATTGGAGTACTTGGCAAAACTTGTAAAAAATGGATTCCATTGTGGATACTTCTTATAATCTAAAAAAATCGATCTGACTTCTTCAGGTTTAGCTTTAATGATTATATTTGTTTCAATTCTTGTCATACCTTGGGTGTGAATATTAATAAAGGGGCGAGAAGTCAATCAAAAAAAAAAAGGAACTGTGGACCAAGTCTATCTTTTTTATACAAAAAATGAAATTACATATCCGCACGTATTTATATACAGGAACGGGTTTTAGTTGAAGTATTGAACGTCAATATTGAAAAATAATCGTAACTTTTTGCCATATGATTCTGCCGTGTAATGAAATGACATAGTAAATATAGTAGATATACCCTCATTAAAGATGGATTTAATAAGATGGTCAGTTAATTGTCCCGTATCTCCGTCCGCATGAACAAAGCAATTTATTAGCCAGTACCCGTCACCAATTAGTTTACCAATCGACAATTGACAGTCAACAATTAATTATACAAATTACAACTTGATGGCAAATGTTAGTAAAAAATTGTAGCAAAAAAATTGCTTCGATTCTGGTGCAAAATTTGTAAGAACAACACAAACATTAATTATCACCATCAAACATCAACAGGACCATCAACTTAGAGTCAGGCATCACCATGGACCTGATTTGTTGCAGTTCATGGTCTACATCAATCACTTGTATGTGTAGGTGATCAATATCATTTTTTGGCTGCTATAGGAAAGTAACAAAAAAAAACTCTTATCAAATTGATTTTCTTTTCTATTTCTTGATATCCACCACTAACCACACACCAATGTATTCATTCATTTTAATACTAACATCATTCGTATTATCATTAACCACTGGTACACGAATTTCCCCACAATCTCCATTCCAGTTCCCAAAACAACATCAAGTAACATCAGACCAATACCCCGGATTCTCCTTAACTTCTTCTTCTTCATCCGCAGTATCCTCATTAAACCTCGACACAGTTAATCAAACCACAGGGTACTTTGAATTTTCCAGACATGGCATCATCGACTATCACTATTTCTATTGGTTTTTTGAAAGTAGGAACGACCCAGCCACTGATCCAATTATTCTCTGGTTAACCGGTGGTCCACACTGTTCCTCCTCCTACGGATTATTCTTCGAATTAGGACCATCGTCAATCTCCCCTGAATTGAAACCAATAAGAAACCCATATTCCTGGAACAATAACGCATCAGTGATATTCTTAGATCAACCTGTATTCACCGGGTTTTCCTATGGTGATCACGCTATCCCTGCTAGTTCCACTGACGAACTCGTTAAGAACATTTACATATTTTTACAATTATTCTTCACGAAATTCCCTGAATTCAAACAGAATCGTTTCCACATTGCGGGTGAATCATATGCTGGGCATTATATCCCGAACTTATCCCATGAGATCCTTTCCCATGATGATCGTTTGTTTGATGTGTCGTCGGTGATGATTGGGAATGGGATCATTCATCCGTTGATTCAAATTGGGTCGTATATACCTATGGCATGTGGTGCTGCGGGACACCCGGCGTTGGTGAACGAGACGGAATGTGATGAGATGAGAGAGTCGTATGAGAGGTTTAAGAAGTATGATGAGTTGTGTTATCAATATAAAGATTTCATATCGTGTGTCATTGCCAGACGTTTGGGGCAAGAGGTTGCAACGCCTTTTTTAAAAACGGGTTTGAATCCGTATGATGTTCGTAAACCATGTTTCGCGAATACTAGTGATTGTTATGTTGAATCACAACCTATTGATAAGTATTTGAATTTACCTTATGTGCAAGAGGCGATTGGTGTACCGAATATCACGTTTAAAATGTGTCATGATGAATATAATTTAGGGTTTGAGTTGACGGGTGATAATATGAAACCTCTGCATTTGTATCTTAGAGAGTTGTTGGAACATGATATCCCAGTGTTGATTTATGCTGGAGATAAGGATTTCATATGTTCTTGGATTGGATTGTTGGATGTGGTTGATAGTTTGGAATATAAAGATTTTGCTAGAGAACCATTGAGATTATGGAAGAACAGCAACGGCGAATCTGCGGGAGAGTATAAGGTTTTTGATAAATTAAAATATGTACGAGTTTACAATGCGGGTCATATGGTTCCTTTCGACCAGCCAAAAAACTCATTAGAATTGTTAAATGATTGGATTCATCATCACACTTGATTTATGTATGTATTTTATAAATGCACATTTCTACCAATGATTTCTAATAACTTTTCGTAAACTTTTACAGAAGCACCATAGCTCAATTCATAACCCATTCCACCAGCACCATAGTTATTAATAACATAATTATGTTCATGTTTTTCAACGCTGATATTCAATCCTGACTTTCTTGCTGGTCTCAAACCAACATTCACATTCAAAATCTCGAAATAAGGTTTACCACCAGGTTTATCTGTCTTCATTAACCCTGGGAAATATTTCTTACCCATTTCTATCAACTTCTCAGTATCTTCTTCATTAATACCAAGGAATGAATCACCAACCTGTTTCATACCTCCTAAAATCACACCCCCATTCAATGGTCTTGGAATAACAAACGACCAACTACCATCTTTCAACTGATACGTAATAGTCTTATCCATATAAGGACAATCTTTAGGTGGGTTAATAAGCAAAGTCTGACCACGGATAGGATAACATTCCGGATCATAACCACCACGATACTGTAAGCCGGTACCGGTACAATTAACAATAACAACAGGGTTTTCCGGAAACAAGTCATTAACCTGGTCAAGCGACTTCAAGCGGAACTTCATAAAGTTAACATTATACTCAATCAACAATTTCCGATAAATAAACTGCAAATACATCGGCGCATTAAGGATCCACGTCTCATATTCCGCCTCCATTACTCCATCACCACCATTTTCATTCTTCGTAATCTTAAACCCATCGATCCCCTCTTTCCACCCCGGTTTCACATTACGGTAATACTCATCAGGACTTTCCAAAACCTCGATCCCTTTAACGAATCGAATCGTGGACTCAGGGAATAGTTGACTGATTTCTTTGAACTTGGCCAAGGTCGATCTCGTCAACTTCATCTCCAGATATTCGGTTGCTGACTTGCTAGGAAATGGTCTGAAATGCGCACCGGCCCATGGAGAAGTGTACTTGTTCAGACTCGTCATTGAGATGTTCATGTTCAGGCAATGTGGACCGTACTCGCCAATAACGGTGATTTTGATGTTTTGTGCCGGGGAAAGGTTTTCTGCGAGCGTCCATGCTGTTGTTAATCCAAGGATCCCGGATCCTGCAATGACTATATGTTGAATATCAGTCATTATTGATAATCAAAGTAAAGAAAAATGTGATGTATTTTTTTTGTTTTTGGGGAAAGTTGAAGGAAAGTGGGTCAATTTTATTTATGAAGTTTTTGGGAAAACATTTTTTTTAGATTGACTCATCCGGAATGAAAAATATCACAAAAACGGCAATAGCAAGGTTTATGAATATATGGGTTGAAAAATAATAAACATATGGCGATTATTATTATATAATAGAAAATGTTATGTGTATTAAACCGTAGATTGTTTAGCCTCCCCTCTTTAACGTACGTTTTGTTTATAGGGTGAAATTCTATCGTTTCCAATCAGAATGATACGTAAGAAATACACACAGATGAATCTAAACGAAATTCTCACCCACCATTGGAGTAATTATCAAATCATCCTTATCGCTTGGCTAATTTGCCAATAATCTAATCATGGAAAAGTCTACCCGTTATTTTTTTTCACTATCGAACGCCGCGCACTAAAAATACTCCACCAACAAACAACAGAAAATCTAAGAGGCGAAAAAAAAACCAAAAAAAAAAAAAAAAAAAAAAATTGGTATCACTCCATCTCCATCTCCATACCAACGATATAAACAATGATGATGGGATACAAGGACATAGTTCCAATCGGGACTTCATTAATCATCGGCGCCACTACCTTCGGATTAGGTGTCATCTACAGTAATTGGCCCTACGATCTCGACACATTATGGAGACATGACGTTCCATCGGGATTCGATGTTTCGTTAGCGCATTACCAACAATGGGGGAACTCACCAATGTACATCCATTACACCTTGCATGTGGTTGCTGCATTAGGATTGATTGGCCATTTTATCAAATTGTATAAACCAGAGGAAGACGCAAAGTATTTCGAATATGGTAGTTTGGGGTTGTTTATGATTGCCATTATTATCTACTTGACCAATTTGAGAACTGGGGTTAATTCATGTTTGGCTGGTGTTTGGGGTGATGTTGATTATAAGACTGGGTTGAATGTGATGGCTGCTAGTCAAGTTATGATTATTTTCGTCTTGGTTGGGGTGTTGGTGTTGCAAGGGGGTTTGTATTATGCACAATGGTATGATGAGAAATTGAAGGAAGAGTTTTACAGACAAGAAGCTGAAGAAGCTGCCTTGGCTGCGCAAAACCAAGCTAAACAAGAACATGATGTTGTTGTTGAACAAGAAGTTGAAGAAATTGTTGAAAAAGCTGACCAAACTGCTTCTGCTTCTGGGGCTAAAGGTAAGAAGAAGCAAACTGCCAAGAAGAGAAAATCATAGATAGGAGATGTAGATGTAGCATGTCGTTAAATGACTGTCGTACTTTTTACATTCAAATATATTCTCCATATATACACGACCGATGTCTAAAGAGATTTTTTTTCAAACATTGTCCAACCAATTAGGCGCACTAAAAACTACCTTACCAAAAAAAAAGAAAAAACTTAAAGAAACCAAAGTTATACTTCGACGGAAGTCTTTCATTACATATATATATTCAAAGAAACATAAACCATGTCTACAAAAGTTTGGGGTGACAAACCATTATATTTCAAACAACCATACAGGGTATGTTAACCTTTTCAATCTTGTTAACTATTTTAAACGGGAGTCAAAACACATTCAATTCAATTAAATTCATCACTGATTGAATATTTCACAACAAAACTCCCAAACATCATCAATCAAGTCATACTAACAATAATATAGTGGTTACGTTATCATGCACATGTCAATCCAGCATTATTTTTATCGGTAGCATTAGGTGTATCAGCCCCAGTATTGTTATTATTGACACCAATAAGAAGAAAGTATATCTACGCTGACCATGCCCCAATTCCAAACGTCTATCCATTACCTGACAGACCAAGAGATAAAAGCTTGACTGGATTTGATGATGAATAAATTAGTATGAAAAAAAGATGAGTCTTGGTGATTGGATCTTGGAATTGTATTTCAATGGAAAAGAAGAGGTGCATGTGTTTTTTGTAAATTATAGGTTAATTTAAACAGTAAGATAGGTAGAATATATATATATCTTTATATTGTTATAAGTTACGTTGTTTGTAAGTAGGAGATGTATTGAAGGTCGTGTGATGTGGTTAATATTTTGGGTTAACGATTTGAAAAAAAAAAATTTTTCTTTAGTTTTTTTCAATTTTAGAATAGCTATAGTTAGAAGACTAGACAGGATATATATTACATTATGAATAGATTTTCTATAATCACCAAATCCTTGTTTGGTAGAAATATCAGAAGTCCGTTATCTATTCACCAAAGACTTTTATCCCAAACAACTACAAAATTCTCGTTATTAGGTGATGTTACCGAAAACAAACTTGAAAAAATTGATTTAAAACCAAAGTCAGAATCTACTGAATTAGAATCCGAATCAGAGAGTTCAAAAGTAGATATTAATACAATCACTCGAGAAACCGATGAGAAATTAATTCAATTTCATGAAGAAGAAGCGGAAAAGAAAAGAGTCAAAGTTGAAGATTACATTCATCCTTTAAAAATCCAATTATTTAATCAAAATGTATCACTTAATGGATTTTTCAAAAATGGACAAATTATGAAACAACAAGATACTGGTAAATATGTGAAATTCACCTTGACTGATAAAGAATTGGATCTTTTGGAACCAACTATTTATTTACACAGTTTCCGTATTAAATCATCAATGAAAAAAGCCACTATTGTTAATAGAATGGTGAGAAAATATAATGTCAAAACCGCTATTAATCAATTACATTTCAATTCTAAGAAAATGTCTACTGAATTGGAAAAATTATTGAAGAAAGGTTTAGAAGAAGCTAGAATGAGAAATTTGGATGAAGACCAATTATATATTGATAGATTATGGGTTGGTAGTGATGGAGATTGGATAAAGAGAGTGGATATTAAAGGTAGAGGTAGACATGGGGTTATTAAACATAAATATGTTCATTTGAAAGCAGTTTTAAAGACTGAACAAACTAAAAATAGATTAGCATGGGAAAAGAATCAAAAAGAATTGAAAATTAAACCAAGAATGTATTTAAATAATGAACCATT